>KE157214.1:12835-55522 GCA_000411055.1 Leavenworthia alabamica
ACCCATGTAGTCATCGTATATAATATAATTTCTAGTCAGCAACTTGAAGCTAGAACAGAGAAGGCTTTGTAAAAAATTCTTAATGGTTTGCTTCATAGATTCAATGCAATATTTTATCTGAGAGAAAGGTTAATATCTAGGTATTTCAATGGCTTACAGGGATCGTGGAAGATTCTTTTACAAAGAAGTTGGCAAAGTATCAAATGTTGACAAGGCCGGTACGATAAAGGTTCGAGAATATGTCTCCCTTATGGCTAATGATTAAACAATTCACTATTTTATCTTTCTCTTCACTAATCACTATTTGTCACTTTTAGTATTTTTACCAAATATAATATTTGTTACTTATTCGATAACAACTCAATTGTCAAGGATCCTGGATCTGAATCAAGCTTTTTAATTTATTTCTGTTTGAAAAGGAATTAGTGTAGATTCTGTTACTTTTCAGAGGTTTCATTAGTTTTATAATAATAGAATAATACGGATGAGGTTGGGCAAGTAAGACAAAGAATTGCCTTGTCGGAGAGGCCAGTGTGTCCTAGGACTAATGCTAAAACCTCATTCATTGTCTTGCGGTGTGAGGTTTTCTAAAGCAACTTCACCGTCTTAACATTGAATCCTTCTCTTCCTCTACATTTTATTTGCTATAAACCCTGGTCCGGGGACCTCCTAGCCAAACCCATATTTCTGAGATATTAAACGTTTAGACAATAATGGGAAGATCACCAATAGTTCCTATGGCTGTTCTTGTTAATGTTTCTCTACTGTTCTCTGTTTCTTATTCATCCACTTTCGTCATTACAAATAACTGCCCCTTTACTATTTGGCCCGGCACTCTTGCAGGCTCTGGCACCCAGCCACTACCCACCACAGGGTTCAGGCTTGACGTAGGTCAGTCTGTTAGGATTCCCACAGCTCTAGGCTGGTCAGGTCGGATATGGGCCAGGACTGGCTGCAATTTTGATGCTAATGGTATAGGAAAATGTATGACCGGAGACTGTGGTGGGAAGCTGGAGTGCGATGGTAGTGGTGCTGCCCCACCAACATCACTTTTCGAGATCACGCTTGGCCACGGTTATGATGACAAAGATTTCTACGATGTCAGTCTCGTTGATGGATATAACCTTCCTATAATTGCTCTCCCGACAGGGTTTGGACTGGTTGGAGCTTGTAATGCTACAGGATGTGTTGCTGACATTAACATAAGCTGTCCAAAGGAGCTTCAAGTGATGGGAGAGGGAGAGGAAGAGGCAGAGAGAGGAGGAGTTGTTGCATGCAAGAGTGCTTGTGAGGCCTTTGGGTTGGACCAGTACTGTTGCAGCGGTCAATTTGCTAACCCAACTACATGTAAACCGTCTTTATATTCTTCCATCTTCAAGAGAGCTTGTCCCAGAGCCTATAGTTATGCCTTTGATGATCGAACCAGTACTTTCACTTGCAAGGCTTCTGAATATGCGATTATCTTCTGCCCTGGCAGGTATATTTGATATGCCCTTTCATGTGTCAGTTTGTTACAATGCTCTCTGCAACCTTTCAGAAAAATATTTGCAGTTTTTTGATATGATTATTTTTTTCATATCAATCCAGGGTAAAAAGACCGGAAAGCCAGAACTCGGATCCTTCTGGCCCGCCTCAGAATCAGTTCGGGCAACCTATGGCTCCCCCAAGTCAAAATCAGTTTGGGCCACCTGTGGCTCCTCCAACTCAAAATCAGTTCGGGCAACCTATGGCTCCTCCAATTCAGAATCAGTACGGTCAACCACTGGCTCCACCAACTCAAAATCAGTACGGTCAACCTATGGCTCCACCAACACAGAATCAGTACGGTCAACCTATGGCTCCTCTAACCCAGAACCCACCTCAGAATCAGAATGGGAATGGGCAGTTGTTGCCTCCTCCAATTGTGAATGAAGATCCAAAGGACCAGTTTATAAATCCACCAATTCAGGATCAGAGTCAAAGAGTTGCAGAGAGTCACTCCTCGTCCAACATTCTTCGACCTTACCCTGTCTTGTTGCTTTTTGGCTTCAGTCTAACTGCTTTAAGGCAATCAGGCACGACATGGAAATAATCATCATCATTATTTCTTTTTAATGAGAAGTTAAACAAACTGTGTACAAAAGGAAACAAGTAGATTATGTTCAGTCTTCCTCCCAGAGATTCCTAAATTAAACTGAATTGATTCACAACTCTTACATGTAAATTGTAAATCCCAACTGAATAAATAAACGAAATGTGATTGAGAAATCAAAATCATTTAGTAACTCATTTCTTGGTTTTTTGCTTCTTAGAAGCAAAGTTTCTAGCCTTTTTTGCTGGTTGCTGCTGCTTTTGTTTAGTTGGTCTTCCTCTCTTTTTTCCTAAAACCTACAAAGATCGGCCACATGAAACATAATATCCTTTCTGTAAGGGATTTATAACAATTTCAGTAGGTGGAATTTTGAGTTTCATAGTTAGTACATTTTCGCCTTTTGCTTTGGCTTTTGTGTTGGTTACTTCCTTAGCGCCTTCACTTTGATCATCTGTCTTTGAAGCAGTCTTGGTGTTTTTGTTACCTTCATCATCTGATTCGAATGAAAATCCCTCCAAAGTGCCTGAATGGGTCACAAAATTAGCCGCAGGAGTAGGCAGAATAGAGTAGAGTGCTACAAGAAGACAAGGTAGCAAAATAATGTCTTCACTCTAAACCAAGACTGAGAAAACGAGCTGACCTTCCACCATTGTTTCTGCCTCGTAGACATTAGATTGTGGTGTCAGCTGTATGAAGTCATTCATAATAGCTTCTATCTGACAAGGAAACATATGAATCTAAATTTAGGCTAACAGTCCAATTTACGGTTTAGCTTCACAAACCTTTTGAAGTACAAACAAAGTCAAGATCTATGAGCAGGAGTATATACAACTTAAGATGGGTATCAGCATACATATATGCATTGAAACAAGAAAGCGCAAAAGAAAAGTTACCAACCTTTGCCTCTGACTGACCTAGATTAACCTGAAAATGAAAAGATATTTGGTGTTAGTAAATTGTATAGCTCAAGTGCCCTTACATTTCGATAAGAAGGTATATGAATAACCAAAGACGTACTACACAAAATGTTCTTGATGAACAATTGTTGATTTATATATCATTCCTGAAACATGAAATGATTTATGTTACTAAAGCATAAAGTGTGAAATCAGCAATACGTATATTTGGGGGAACATGCCTTTCAAGTCCAAGTACATGTCCCCGTTTGTGTCTGAAACAACCACGCGTCCAACAGCCCCCATGTCTCCACTCAAATCTATCGAGTCCCCTTCACATTCAACAAGTACCTGTAAATATGGTTCATTGTTTTTGTTAATCATTGTGATATATCTATAAATAAAACTCTTAAAACCGGTTCAGTTTGACCTCTCCATAACATGAGTGGCACTAGACAACATAGCAATGATATATAAACGTCTGAGCATAAAACCATGTGCAAAGAAACATATCTGCATTACCTTTGTGCGATTCACCTTCTCTGAAAGTACCAAAGGCAATCTTGAACTTGAGCCCTGTAATTTGTCTATTAGTCATAAGGAAGAACTAGATAAGAAAAAAACAATGGTGGTCCTAGCACAAGGTCCTTACAGAAGAAGGCTTGATCTTCTGATCTGTTGTTACTTCCTCGGCTATAATGGCATCTGTATCTTTATCTGCATGATAGATGGACCGTTACATTGCTTTAGAGGAATTCTAAATTCTCAAAATTTCGATATAATTCTTACCTTCGGTTATCATAGTTTCTTGTTCACTATTTTCTTTCTTGGGTGTCTTGCGACCATCTTTTGGCTTTGTGTTCGGAGATTTTTCCCTTTTCCCCTTAACTGCAGATTCTTCCTCTTTAGCTTCAAGAACAAAATCATCATCCTTTTCAATTGGTAAAGTCAATTCCTGCTTCACCGGACCACTGGAGGATGGTTCAGAATCAGATGAGACAAGGAATATAGAATCATTTCCTCCCTGCTATATACAAAATAAACAGTTATATCATATCTTCTCAACACCATAAAAAATAAAGAACTAGCATTTTTAAACCCGGCAGGTAGTATTTTTCATTAGTTAAACAGATCCATACAAACAACAAACAATTGAAATACAAAACTACGATAGATAGCGTGCGGTTGAGAGATTGCCAACTAATTTCATCATCACTCATAGAGCTGGAAAGCTGCTCAAACGGAAGTTTATAACTAGTAATCACTATCTTGAAAGTTCAATTCAACTATCAAACAGAAAACATGTTAAAAATAATTACCAACTAAGGTAAGTAGAGGCAACAAAAGCACTAAGGAATCAAATGGTGACAATGTCGAAAAAGTATCTTACTTGAGCGTCCTGCTTGCTAGAGAGTTCTTCACCATCAACTTTTTTTCCATTCTGCTTCACTGCAAATGATTCTCCCATCAAAGACATGATTAAACAGTTGAACAATTCTCCCCGCAAAATAAATAAAAATGATAGTCTTCTCTCAAGAAAGAAATGACCCACAATGCTATTATCTTTATAATCTAAGAGAAAAAACCACAGTTTTGGTGCATCAACTGAAACAAAATTGATTCCATAGTCTCACAACAATTTTGAGTTCTGACTGCATATTATTCCTTTAACGAAGCTTCTTTATTATACCTACAAGGTTGATGATACTGGCATCTGATTTATTCTTTCTAGAAAACACTTGCTCGATACTGACTTGCTTCGTCACAACAACCTTTGCTTTGGACATCTTCATAGACAGAGACTCAGTGGATTCTTTGTCAAGAATCACTGTACTGTCCGTGTCATTAGGCACAGGTAGAGACGAAGTTATTTCAGAATCTCTATAAGGACTACTATCTGGAGAAGATTTAGACAGTGATGATAGTGATAACAATGAAGTCTTAGGTGCCTGCGTTTGTCAAAAGTATTCAATTTTTCAATTGTGTTTTAGTATAAAAAACACATTAATAATTCAAACAAAAAGGATTAAAAAATAGATAATAACATTGAATTGGAAACCTCGAAAGAGCGAAGCAAGTCGGGATCGGGAGATTCTTCTCTGGAGCTGATGCTCATATTTTTCACTTCTTCAGAGCTCAAAACGACAATTCAAGCTTCTTCTCAACTTCAAAATTCACTTCATTTTAAAAATCAGCTGGTAGATTCAGGTAGTAAGTTCTTGGCGAATCCAAACCCTAATAGAGACATTGAAAACCATAACTTTGATGAAAAATCCAATGAAATCGAAGCTCACCTGAAGAAGAAGTTAAAAATGAGAGATTAGCGAATTTACGGAGGTTGAAAAATCCTGAGACGAGAGCTGTAAAAGAATCTAATTAGACTGAGGGAAGAAGCAAAGCTCGTCTCGCCGACCACGAGATCAAAGTGTATAAAAAGACGCGGGAAGATTGGGTTTTCCGAGTGTTTGGTTACAAGGATAATACTATCCCCCTACCACACGACATGGAAGTAAAATTGTAAAAAAAACCCAATAAGCAAGCGCTTCAAGAGAAATGAACTAGACTAATCTATAATCAATTAATCATCATCTTGAATATATTTTCCTGTAGGTTATAATTAATTTTTAAAGACTTATTTAATAATTATCCGTCCCTTTCCAACAATAATTATTTTTTATATTGAATCTCCGACAAGAAATTGAGATTAAAAAAAAAAAGAAAATAAAAATCTCTACATAATAGCATTGATATGATATGAGCCAATTGTATAACATTAAACAATCTAAAGAACCTATCGTTAAAACAGACAAGTATCATCAACCCTAAGGAGAGGCCAAGTCCGAAGAGGAAGAGAGACGAGAGACTTCGTCCATGAGAAAAAGTATGCGAGAGTTGTAATCACGTGCTTGATCAAGAGATTCAACTTCAAGCTCAGCAAGCTGTGAACAGAGATGCTCCTCAGCTTCCTCCGCCACCTGTGTACGTCGCCACAACTGCAACATCTCTTTCTTCATCTCCTCCACTGCTTTCTCCATCTCTTCGTTCTTCCTCCGTAGCTCCTCCACCTCTGAAGCTGCCATCATCACATAGTTTCCTCCTTTCCCCATATTTGTTTGTTTGTTTGTTCTTTGGTTCTTCAAAACGTTCCTTATTAATAGGTGTATCTGCGACTAGGGTTGGTGTGGTTAATATATCTTTATCTCTTTGCTTTTCTATTTCTGCTGAGTTTTTATCCTTCCAAGAACATTTTGTTTTAATTACTTTTTCCGATATCTACGTTGGATCCATTTACTATAAACCAAAAATATAGTGATACCATTAAATTATTTCTATTCTTTTACTGGATAGAAAAATGAGAAGAAATTTTCAATAAAAAAGTATTAACCAATATAGTAAAAAAACATTGTTTCAGTCAAAAGATTCAGATTGGATAGGAACCAGAAGAAATTTCAAATAAAAAGTAATATAGAAAAATATTTTGGTTCAATAGATATAGTAAAATATTTGATACAGTGATAATATTGAGACTTCTAGAATCCATTATTTTACAAAATGGAAATTGGAGAAATACCTAAAAATAATAAAAATTGTTTTTTCTTTCTTTCCAAAAGCACTTAAAAAACTTGAGAGGTTTGAGTCATAAAGAACAAAAAAAAAATTCATGTGTGCCTCAAAATGAACAACAAAACCTCACTATTACTCTTCCATTGTTGGTTATTTAAGAGGCAGATGCAACCACCTTCCTCCTTACAATCCTCTTTCGCCGAGCCTTTGGAGGTGGAGGATCTGAAACTGACTCTTCCTCTTGCTTCTTCCCAAATAGCCCTGAGACAATTGCATTCTTTGAGATGAACCATCTTGAAGATGGCTTTGTTACTGAATCCTCTGATGGTCGGTTGTATGCTTTTGCCAACAGATCATCTGATTGAGCCAGCGGGTCTGCTTCCACACCTAGCCATACTTGTCTTGATCTTTCCCCTAATTGAGCATTCATAATCCTGTACAACATCCATGCATAATCATCATGCAAATCAAAACTATCAACTTCTGTATAGTGGAAGAAAGAGATGAATACCTCAAGGCAGTGCTGAAGAAGAGTGTTACTCCTATGACATCAAAGTGACTACTTATTGATCTATCAAATCCACATAACAGCTGATATCTCAAGTTTGCGTATATTCCAAGAAACGCGCCATAACCAAGAGCATTTGTACTGATCGATGGGACTGTCACAGAGACTCTGTCAGAACCAAAGATACATTTTAAGTGATAAGTCAAACCATTGAGAGATTTATAATCACAAGATAGGAACATAAGGTATGTGATGTGATGACCTGTTCTTTTTCTTTCCAGCTAGAAAGTTTGACAAAGAACCCTGGAGAGTTCCTGTGGCGAGTCCAAGAATGGATAATTCTGCGGCCTTGTAGAATAGAGAATGGAATCTCTTTTGCAAATCAAACTCTCTAAGAGGATAGCTCATTTCAAATATATTGTTTGGTAGCTTTTGCAGTGTATTTTGCAGATCAAATCGGAATGTGTTTCCATAAGAACGACATGGAGCTAGCAACCAAACAGCAGCTGCATTACATGCTGATACAGTAAGAACGTTTATAAGTGCAAGATCCCATTCCTCTTTTATCCTGTAAACCATAGAGAAAACAATTTAGGAACAAGAAAACCAGAAGCTACAAAACCGTTAAATGCAAGAAAGATGAGGAACATGAAAAGGAACATACCTATTCTTACGATTCTTCACCTCCCACCAAACCGAGCATCCAATTGTGGCAGCTTGCTCCAAAAGAAGCTTATAGAGAAATGCAGGATCAGCCAACATCCTACACAAGACAGTCACATAGTCAAGACTGCATATTAGTATCACTATAAGGAAGACATTGAAGTCCACCAGAGATAGATGGATCTCAGAAGATACCGACAAACATACCTGCCAACAAAGGCTCTCGACAATCCTTGAGGAAGAGCACGGGAGATCAATCTAGTTGTTGTAGGACGAGCATTTATGGCTAGGAATTTCACCATCTGTGCTGAGCTGACCAAACCCTGCATACAAGTTTCCATAAGTATAAAGATGTCAACATCCCAAAACCATAAACAAAAAGCTTAAAAGATATCTCACCATTTCATATGCTTGACGGAGACCGGCAGGTAAATCTATCATTGTTTTTTGCCATTCGTTTAATACAGCATCAACAAATTTCCTATCAAAGAGCTGGAAGAAAACATAAATGACATTACTAGGTGACACCATGATAATAAGATACATAAAACATAAGCTTAAAGAAGATCTATTCTTACCTCTGCAAGGAACATCCTACGCCTAAAAAGCCCACCATCATCTCCATCATCATCATCATCAAATTCATCAAAGTAATCATCATCATCACCATCATCATCACCTCCATCACCACCACCGTTATTGATAATCTTTCCAATGTTTCCACCACCTCCTCCAGTTGCAATCTGTAATGAAACATGAATAAAGAAAAATTCACAAAGCTACTCTTTTCTGATCGGTAAAAAATATCCCAAATTACACCAAACTATTCCAAATTCTATGATTAGGATTGTGAACAAGAAACACACAGAAACTGAAATTATAGCTAAAGCAAAGTGAACAAGAAAGAGAGAGACCTCAGGAGTGGACTCAGATATCTTCTGGGTCATATCAAGTTTGCCTTTTTCCAAAGTTACAGCTCCAACAGAACCAAACTTCCCTTTCATCATTGGACCCATCTGAGCAGTTACAGATGAAGATGGGACTAATTCACAACTTGAAGGCAGCTGTAAGCAGCGTTCAAGACCCGGAACTGAATCGATAAGAAAAGATGAAGAAGCCCTAATGAAGTCACGACGGAGCTTACAAGACAGAGTTGTGAGTCGACGAGGGATAGGTAAACATGGTTTCAGAGGAGATAATGGTTTTGGAGCTACGACGCTCTGAAACACCATATGTGACATGGCTTTTTAGTAGAGAAACCCAATCTTCTGTGATTGTAAAGATTTAAGCTTTTTAATTATTTGGTTCTCTCTTACGGCTGAAAGAGGAAGAGAGAGATGAGAAGGAGAAGAGAGGATTTATCGCCCAATCAGAAGACTACAGAAACAACCCAATCTCGCTTTATTTTCAATTCCACAAACTTCTGAATGGTTCAGAGGGTTTATTTTAAGTCGGTCGTAAAGGGTCAAAACTACACGTTTCACAGTTCTTTTGTTAGTATCTCTCCATATGTTCGGCTATTGCCATTATATATATGAAAATGATGTTTTTTAAACAGAGAACTTTAAAACGAAATCAAAAACTAATCTCCTAAATCTGTGGAAAACACAAAATATATTTGAATTAGTCATAGTGAGGTGGTTGAAATTACATAGATATCTATGGATTTTTAGGAAATACTAAACAAAACAATTTACAAGTCGAAAAAATAAAAATAAACAAAACAATTGTGATACTAATCAAATGTCGTTTAATCAGTTTACACGCATACGTAACCTCATAGAGGTTTTTTTGATAATAATACAAACCAATTAATTAATTTAAAAAAAAAAACACATTACAAAATAAAACTATATTAAACACGAACATAGTGAACGCATTGTTCTCTTCCTCAACTCAATTTGGCCACAAAGCTTTGATTATATGAATATATCTAAAAGATATACACTCTTGCCACTGTATTCATTTTGGGATCTTCATTGTAAACATTGGCTTAGCTATCCAAGAAATCAAATTCAATTGGTTGACTTCTTATTGGTGGATAAGTTGTTACTTGTCGCCTCTCTGTTGCTGCATTCTCTGTTGGTTTCATTGCTGTCGTGACAGAAGTTTCAGGCGGTGGTGGTGGGGTTGTAACAGTGTCAGGCAGTGGCGTTGCAACAGTTTCAGGCGGTGGCGTTGTAACAGTTTCAGGTGGTGGAACTGTAACAGTTTCAGGCGGCGTAGTAACAGTTTCGGGTGGTGTTGTTGTTTGGCTCGTGTCCTCAGTGGGTGCAGCTGTGTCTGTATCTGTAGCTGAAGACGGTACACTTTTTTCTTCCAAAGAAGTTTCCCCTTCTACGGGTGGAGGCTCAGACACTGTCTCTGTCACTGCTCCATCTACAGGTTTTTCTGACTCTGTAACGGCTGCAGTTTCAGGCGTTGATTCAGTCTGTGACGGCTCAGAAGATGGAGGCGCTTCGATAGCCAATGGCTTAGCTGGTTCTTCAATAGCCAATGGTTTAGTTGGTTCTTGCTGTGAAGTCTTCTGTGTAAGTAGAGGTTTTTTGGGAGCAGTAATGGAAGCAAATATTGATGACATTCCTGGGGGTAGAATCTCGATTGGAGGTTTTTTAGATGCATCTGATAAACTCGTGAGCTTTGGATCCTCGAGGGAAGCCAGAAACGCACTTGCAGCATCTGTTTTAGAAGTTGGAGCTTTCTCAACTTCCTTCTGCAGTGTTTTATTCCAAGCTTGGACTAAGTTCTTTAGAGTTGGACGACCATGTGCCTGCGTGAATAAATTACAGTAGGTGAAGTCAGAAACAATACAAGGTTTATTTATTATTTATTATATAAAAAAAGCTTACATGGGCATGAAGCACAGCTTCTGCGAGCATTCCCGTGTCTTGCCATGCCTTCTCCATGAGCGCATTGTCTCCCAGAACAGCAGCAGAGAATGCTGATTCTCGCCCAAGGCCTATGGAGATAAGATTGTTTACCAGACCCTGCAACAAAGTTAAAATAGTCTTTCAATTAGGGACAGGAGTATAATATCAAAACCAGTTAAGTTTATATTTAGTAAACAACAATGGTCTTTTAGAGTTCAGTAGGCATCTTAAAGTACGAGAAACCAAATCAGAAATAGAATGAACATACACTTAAGCGTGTCAATTCTCCATGGTTTGCTAGGCGTAATGCAAGGCCTCGCAACTCATGACCCTGTAAAGCGCCTTTGACGGAACCTGCAGTGGCTAGTCTTTTGAGAGCTTCACGAGCAATGTCAGCTTGCCCAGTGGCATCGGCAGCATCTATAAGGTCCAGAAACTCTTTTGCAAATTTAACTATTCCCTCCACAGCTTCAACAACATCTTCTTTCTTAGTAGCTGTTAAAGATAAAATGTCACTCAAATCGAGGCCGACACCGTCCTGTCCTATATCCCTGCTATTACTCATTGTGAGAAGACAATGAAGAGCCCTCTTCAGATCATTGCTCTGCATTGCTAGATCAAACTCCAGCCTGAGAAAACATAAAGCTAACTCTAAATATTCTTCCCATTTTATATTGAAATGTGAACCCAAGGGATGAAATTTTGGTGCGAGTTGACAATTCAGAGACTAGAGGATACTGTGAATAGCACAACCAACTTGAAGAATAGCTGCAACAAAACATTATATGCTCTATTTACCTCTTAGATATTCCAGGTAAATGAAGAGCTTCTGTTGCATATCCCATCCCTAGCATAAACTGTGCCAGATCGTCATGATGTTCTCTCCCAAGCCTACTTGCCCTGTGCAACAACAAAAACGTTGTATAAGCGTTTCAGCTACTTTACTATTCACCTAAACGCGAGATAATGAGAAACATTTCCATACCATTTAACTGCACTAACAGCATCCCCATATGCAGCAAGACAGCGGCAACGGATACCGGGATGATTCAGTGATATGGCATGGGCACACATGTACCTACCAAGAAAATGGAGGTGTCAGACAAGAAGTTTAATGTTTATATGATAATTCAAGTGACTAAAATGAAGATCATGGTATATATATTGTATTCTTGATAATAAACACAGAAACATAATAAAATTTGTGAATCCATATTTTTGGTGCTAGTGGAAAAAATGGAATGCAAAAAGCAAGATGCCAATGATCCTACTTAGTGCATATTAAAAATGGAAAAAAAAAATTCATAACCTAATCGAATATACATGTCTCCAACAAAGATAAACAATTCACCAATTCATACAGTCTGCATTCAACAAGGAATGTTTTATCAAGAGTCAGTCTAAGGTAAGTACAGGAGACTCATAGTACCTGTCAACGAGCCAAAGAACTCCATCCCGTACACCAGCAACAACAAGAGGCCCTACTGGTCGTTTTTGCTCCACTGGGAATCGAGTAACAGCTACTGAGACTCCCCCACCACCTACAGCTACCTCATTGATCCTTCTTTCATCCATAATATCATCGCCATCACCTCTAGATTGTCTTGGCAATGATAAGAATGGCGGAACAGATGGAGCATTTTGGAAAGAAGCTAAACGTACCACCTACACTTAAAAGGTATACACATAAAGAAGATTCTAACTAGTTTGACATAGATGTAAACAGTCGACACATGCAACACAAACTTGAAAAAATTAAGCTTCAAAATGGTTACATATATTTCATGTAAAAGCAAGAAACACCCACCTGAAGCATGGGGGCCCTCAAAGATATCCTTTCTTTCTTTGCAGATTGCGAACCTTCTACTGTGATTAAGGCTAACTCTCCATGCTCTGCAACTGCTCTAGCCTGCGCCTCCTTAAGCTTCATTTCTTCCTTCATCTTCCTAGTCTCTATATCAATTTCAGAAACTCCCGCGTCCACAAAAACACATCTAGAAATCCAGGCATTGAAGAAAGTATTAGCATTCCTCCCCAGATATTTTGTTTCCGAAAGAAACAGATCTAGCCCTTTACCAAGTCAGAATCAGAGAAATTCATTTCAAAAAGTTACTATCTCTGGGAAGTTCAATTATCCACCATCTAGAAAGTTATAGTCTCTGACAAGTTGGATTATGCCCCATTTAGATAATTAATAACAGTTCTTAAATTTTAAACTTTAGTTTGATTAATCCAAATGGAAGCAGCATTCAAGGTAACTTACACAAAGCAGAAGTTTTCTTGTATCATATAAAGGGCATTAATCTTACTCAATCGTGGTCGGTGTAGCCACAAACAGCTGCCTGCGATGCCAAACAGCTCCGGTAGCGTGTGAAATGGCAACATCACCAAGATATCTATACTGAGGGCGCAAGGACGATATGACCATGTACTGTTGATATGCAAAAGCACAATACTCAACAGTTTGGTCCCATGCCGTCCATTCTGGCTGAGGTAGCATACCACCTACTGGCTCAAAATTTTCCCAACTACACCACAAAGCTTCCAATTATATTAATATGGAAACTCAACACTTCAAACTGACACAAAGCCACAAATCAACGTAGATGCTAACCAAAAAATACAACTATGAAATCAGGAAAACTCCAAATGAAAAATGCTTATTAATCCATCAAACATGAGTAACTATATTAGCAGACATCTCAGAGGAAAATATATTCATATTATGTCAATACAGCTGAGTAAAGAAAACGACATGTGATAAAGTAACAAAGAGTAGTAGCAGAAATGAGCCTTTCACTAAAAATAAGGAGAACCCTAATCACCTGTAGAGCTGGTAGTTTAGGGGTGCAGCGTCAGTAGACTTCTGCGATGAAAACCCATCATCATAGCTAGAAAACGAAGAAGCATTGCTATTTCCAAATCCCGAAAGTGGCATTGACTGAATGGTTGAGATAGCTGTTGCAGAAACAGGACTAATCCTTCGAGATGTGCGATAGCCTATACCAAGTAGAGCACCACCATGCAGACCAATGACCTGCAAGGAAATTTGATGCATATTATTGTTTCTTAACATAGAGACATAGTGCTCTTTAATAATTTTCTCAAACTAACAAAAATATACCACCACTTGAAGTCAACAAAGTTCCCATTGTGTAAAATTTCCATGTTCAGCAACCTTATGTTTTTTTGTCAAACATCAACTGATAAAATTTTGGTTTTAAAGTTTGATTTTTAATGTAATTTTCCATTTTCCAATATATTTCAATGCACACAAATTTTTAGGAGCATGTTTAAATTAATTACCGGTTCAGAGCGACCTCCTACAGATCTCATGAGTATGTTTGAGGTACCATCATCCAAGAGAATGCGAACTTGGACACTAGCCGATGAAGCTGCATTAGCCGCAGCAGCAGCTTGAGCTGCAGCTGCAGCGGCTTCTTTTGCCTTTCTCGATAAACCACCCTTTGGGATTATAGGCATCCTTTGAGGTAGCACCGATTCTAGTATCGCGAATCTATCTCGACATGTATCCCAAGCCAAAAGTCTTGCACTTCCAGAATCAACAATGGTCCAGTCACTAACCTTGTAGATAGAGAAGTACAGAACATCAGGCCATACAACTGCCACATACCTACAACCATAGAATAAAGTTAGCCGGCTGAAAAGCAACACAACTACAATCATGAACTGTGCCAGATCGTCAAAAGTACAATATAAACTATTGTAGTCTGGTAAAGGGGGAGAAACTTGTAATAAAAATTTCTCAATGCAGCAGGTGAGATAGAGATTCACAAGCAGCATGAACACAGAAATACAATTTGACGGGAGAAACACCATTTTAATGCTCAGAATATTTAGTATTGTTCATCGCAAGATAAAAATTGACGACTAGAAAAAGAATATGGAACTTACTTCCCCGAACTGCTTACAGAAAGAATCGAGTATGAATCATGTGGAATAGGTGCCACAATCTGTTTTTTGGTCTGCTTTACAGTCAACTGTTCACCTGGGTCTCCCTTAGACAACCCTGATTCGGACAATGCGCTATTATTTCCAAGGGATGGATTGGCTGTGTTAGATAGTTGAAAGTTCAAGAGCTTCAATTCTCTTCCAAGGATATATACAGCTGAATTCTCCCGACTTCCAGACAGTGCTGGTAGAGGAGCTGCAGATGGGATGGCACGAGGATCAAATTCACTAACTATGATACCAACATTGGTACCAGTTGCGACGAGATGTGGCTGTAGAGGATGTGCGACCATGCAGTAGACCTGAGAATATAAATTAGTAAGTAACTGATGTGGAAAGATTACTTGTTTTCTCAAGTGTAGAATTTTATTTGATACATAGTGTTCAAAAACAGCTATCGATATAAAGTCTGGTTTCGTAGATAGATAGAATTAACTATACATGGAACTGTTCTGAAAAGAAGTAACAGATTAACAAACAATCCAATCTATTCCTTTTATTTTTCCTAGTCTAGCTGAGTCTGAATATCTTTGCATTGCCCAATGTAGTTCTATACAGATATTTAACTTCATTACCCTCAGTTTTCTGTGAGTTGCAAGTACTTGTGGCGGAACCAAGGAAGAGAGTTCACATAATGGCCTTGTCAGGGCCGAATAAGTTGGATGCTCAATAGACCTATGAAAATTCAAACAATTAGACACTCATCTGATATACATTAAATGTTTACCATCAGACACTACCAAATGCATAACGAATAATACCATATGTGTGAATCTTTAACACAAGTCAAGATATCGAGGTTTGGTGCTCGAGGGTGACACCAAGATGCAACACTGTGGCAGGCTAGCTTCGGGACAGGTTTAATTCTACGGAGCTCCTGTAGAAAAAAGTAGACATGAATGTTGAAAAAGAGGTCGATAAAATATGCAATATCCATATATGAGATATAACGTTACCTTAAATGTCATCGTGTCCCATATGGCCAATGTCTTGTCAGCACCAATTGTAATCAATTGTGGAGCACTGCCACTAACCCTTGACAGCTCAACAGCCACCACCCCACCATCATGTGCCTAATACAATCAATAAAAAATCAGACGAGAGTGAGCATAAGCTTTTACAAAGACATATCTGGACGGAAGAAACAGTATAACCGAAAAATGGAAATAATAGACTCCATTAAGTAACAAGAGCATGTGACACTCCCGAATTATTACTCAGACTATTAAACACAAACGGATGAAATAAAATATGTAAATGCTAATGATCCAACATCCAGAAAGAGTCGGAAAGAAACTCAGAAGGTTTCGTGAAACTAAGAACAATGGTGCCTTATCTTCAACTGTAACCAAATCTGACCAATCTTGCTAGGCCAAAGACATGAACAGCCACATGAATATCCTCTCTTGTGCTTTGCATGAAGGAGTAGGAATGAAAAGAATACCTTTAAACTAAGCTTGGGCACAAGATCCCTTGAGTCTGTACCATGATCGGCACTCCACAGTACAAGTAAGCCATCACTACCACCTGAAACAAGGAGTGCCTGCAATTGCAATTAGATAGAGAATTGCTGGTATCATGTCTTGCCAATGAATAATAGAGAGAAATGTGATAAGCATTCATTAAAATAACGTAAATTATAATATAAGGGAAAAGAAGGATGATAGTAGAAGAAACTTCCTAACAACATAACCTAACCTAACCATGGCATAGAATGAATGTGGAAAACAAGCAATTCGGAAAAGAGATGTCAATGTTTTAATTCCTTCTGCTCCCAAAGGTTGGCTATGCACGAAAGGTAACAGAAACATATTATTAAGAAAAACGAACTTCTACTGAGTAGTTTAAGATCTAAGAAACCAAGGTTCGATTTTAGAAATATTAAACAGGCACATCCCCCACTTAATAGAATGTGAAAGATCGACATATCAGTCATATCAGTCAACATTAGCAGGTTACTTAGCATATATTTTTCTAAATTACATGACCTTTTTATCTGTCAGATAGTAATAAGTAAATAAGTTGAAACAAATTCAGAGGAATAACAAAGGGGAATTTGAGAGA
This sequence comes from Leavenworthia alabamica, assembly GCA_000411055.1. Classification (NCBI taxonomy): domain Eukaryota; kingdom Viridiplantae; phylum Streptophyta; class Magnoliopsida; order Brassicales; family Brassicaceae; genus Leavenworthia; species Leavenworthia alabamica. Next base: position 29,444 of record KE157214.1, read on the forward strand.
ATATGTAGTTACTTCGCCAGATGATGCCATGAAATTCATCAAGCAATAAATTGATCCTTTATGGCCACCTGTATATCTACGTGCAAGCTGCAAGGAAGTAAACATTAACGGAAATTAAAACAGATCAGTATCAAGAGCGCTCAACCTAAACTCAGCAGAGAAACAAAACAAACATTCTATTTTTCGAAAAACCAACCTTCCATGTTATCATTGATAAAACTCTAATGACACCATCAGTTGAGCCAAATGCAACTAAAGGACCATCACCACCGGATGATCTGGTAAGAAACTCCATGCTGCAAAGAAAGGAAAAATTCTAACAACTTTACGGAGCAGAAGAAATCGGAAAAGTAGAAAGAAACAAACATTCACTGGAACAACAAACATTAAGGTATTATGGTATCCATTACACTCAAAAGCGCACACATATACACTTATGAGCGTACTTAAAATTCGACACAAAGATTTCAAGCATAGTAACCAATGAAAGTCTTTTCAGGATTCAAGCAACTAGAAGATTGGCAGTCTACAATAATGGAACATCTTTCACATGGGTCCAGGTATCAAACAAAATTATGCTCTAAACTCTAAAATTAGAGGAAAAACTGACCAGAGAAGTGACTTGTTGTCAAGCTCTTGCTTTGGCACATCACGACCACGCATTGTAACCAAATCCAAGAAAATGGCTTTATTCTCACAACAGATAACTAGAAAATGCCGGCCTTTAGTCGATGGAGCAGGAGAGGTGAAAGCAGATGTGAGATGATTAACAGCTGATGGAGATTCAGCAGCTGCAGAGCGATTACGCCACAGTTGCCAATACCGCACATCATCGTCATAAAACTTCACCTGCTTAACACTTGTAGGTTGAAAGCATAGGCGGATAAGTCAAAATATTCTCGTATAGAAAGTGGCCAATGAATTGGCAGCGAGAAAGATCTATTACCTTCCTCCTCGAATAGATTCAGTGGTCTTGGCTTTATAATCTGAGGAAGACATAAATGTCAATCACTAAAGAAACTTTCAGATAACATTTAACCTGAAACAAATTTGATAATAGATCACCAGATTCTCCTTCGGCAAGCTTCTCTAACTTGGCACCAACTAAACGGCGCTCGTCAACTCCGCCAGCTTTCAATTCGTAAATTACCTGGAAAATTATTCATAAACGTTGAAAGATCCACACGACTCGAGATCCGAAGCAAAAAGAAAAAAAAGAATCTCGATAAAAAAACCTGACGATATTCCCAGTTCCAAACGGAGACGTGATCTGAATCATCAGCCGTAACAAGCCATGGATGCGTGGGATGTACCTGTATCTTCACAATCTTACCATTAGTCTGCCGAAATGCTCTAGCACGCAACATTTTCGATCTCTCTCTCTCACAGTGCTTCAAGATCAATGAAACAACTCAAAAATCCGAGCACAATTGCATATGCAGCACATAAGATTCGGATTCACGAGAACTCCTAAACAGAAACCCTCCAGCTACACACTCAAAATTCCAAAACACGCAGAGCTATGGCCAGATCCAGATCAATTAGATCCACGGCTATCAACGAAAAGTCCTGACCCACTACTACAATTGCCGAACAATTATAACTCCGGTGGTGTCGTCAGACGGGGAACGCGTAAAGCGCCCAACGCCAAGGCCCAGTTCCATTAGCGAAAGGCCCAAAACACTTTGGCCCGCTTATATATTCCATTTAAAGTAATTGGTATAAAATTAAAACTTATTGTGGTTTTTAAAAAAATAATTCTGTTATATTTGTCCAATCATGTATGTATTTTTGTGATCCAATGATTACAAGCTTCAATGCATAAAACCAGATTTTTTCTTACAAAAAACTTATCGCCCTGATTATGAAACTAGAGGTGCTCAAACGCCCTCATAAGTACACGGATTAAGAAAAAGTAAAGAATTTACTAAACCCTGTATTCTATGCACACAAGTCTCCGGTTCAACCGACGTTACTTCGACTTAGAACAAATCTACTGTTCCAGCTCCGGCTTTTCCCAGTTTTAATAGTCGATAACAACACATTCAACAACTCTTCTGCTTCTTCCTCAGATGGAAGCTCTAAGTTTGTCTGCAGAAGCGGCTGAGCTGAAGGATTGTTCCATCGTTTTTTAGTCGGGCTGCTTTTCTTGTGCTGATCTTGTCTCCAGTTCCACACACCATCTGAATTGCTTCCTATGATTCTGATAACTCCACCGCTTCTATCTGTATGTATTACACTCTCCAAACCGATTTCTCTTTCGATATTCCATAACAAATCTGTTGGAACTCCGAGAAATCCTGGTTCTCTGAAGTTTACCAAGCTGGGGCTACTAAGTACTAATACCAGTCTCCCTGTGATTACAACGAAGGCTCCTTCTTGCTTGAGGGCTTTGCACTTCCCCAGTGTCTCGCCTTTAAACTTCAAGGAATCTCCAACCTCTGTAAGTACTGCTGTCCCAACTGCTTCTTCCCATGAGTAAGGTCTGAGAGGTTGTTCTCTACTCAGAGGCCTAGGAAGGCGAAGCCTATGCCTTTGTGATCTTATGTTATGAAGCCTGCTTCGGTTTCTGATACTCTGTGCAGTTTTTCCAGTTACCTCAAGGATACTAGCCGTTGGTCTGGCCACAAGTCCAGTAATCCCCAAAGCCACCCCTGAACCATATAGAGCCATCCGATTAACATGCAATAAAAAATAATAAGCCAGACAAAGTAGTATACGAACATCAGATCTTGAATTTCTATATATGAAGAGCATGGTTTTTGCTTAATTACCTGAGATGACACCTGGAAGACCATGTTTCTCAGCTCCTCTTATTGGTGATTGAAGGAGACCAGTGAGTCCCTGTGATGAAAAAATATGATAGCAAAAATTTCAGGACCTCTATAATCAATCAAATGAAATTGCAAGAAACAGAGCACTGTTCAACTGTTCATCCGTTGTTTTTCCCAGGCCATCACATACTTTTATGCAAGTTCAAAGGGTGATGGAGTTGATAACTAATCAAACAATGTTAACAGATATGGAGAAATATCTTACAACATCACTTTCAAGAGACTAAGTGAACATCAAATCAGTATATAAAGAGAAACCTCTAAAGAAGTTCACATGATATACCTCAAACACTTCACCTATAACTCCTTTACTACGCGATCCTTCGCCCAATTTCTGCTTTTCCATCCTTGCAACATCATGGTCATTGAATGTAAATGCAACAATACCCTGCAATGAATTGAAAATTCTGTGAATATTTCTTGAAGGTGGCATCTGAACCATTGGTTTTTAAGCAAACAGATGCGTAGTACCTTGTGTGCAGCTTTACTGAATTGAGTGGCAGCATCACTTAAAGCATAAACAGTGCTACTCAAGAGACTTGTGGTTCCATGAGCCACTCCTTGAATAATTCCTGCTGGGCTCTGTTCAAGTAATCTAGTTTAGCATACAAGTAACAAAACCAGACACCAAAAGGAAAAACAATATGCAACAAGAAAAGATTTTAGTCATCACCTTTGAGTCACTCTTGCTGGGACCCGACAGGAAATCTTTAACTCCAAGTGCAACATTCCTCGCAAAGCCCATGGGATTTCCAATAACCCCAGCAGAGCCGAACACCTATGTGTTAATAATCAATAGAAAACAAGTATAGATGACTGCAGAAGCACATTCACCAGGTATATCGGGAATTTACTATATACTCAGCAAGCGAAATGTGGAATTTTCCCCCTTCTTACCTTGTAAATCTCATGAAGAATTTGGCGGGTATAGTGTCCAACAAGGATCTCCTGAAATGATTCCCAACTAGTCATGTGATGAGCAATTGTAAATTGCTTGAGATGTATTCGAGCACCCTCAACGTCAGCAAGAGCCATAAGACCTCTCTGAAATCAGTATTATGATATTATTGACAGCATTAAATACAAAATCATTAATTTCAAATTAGCACGGCCCTATTAGATGCGATGATGAATAAGCATCATGTAATATTCCTTACAACCAGATCCAAGAAGAGAAGCGATTACAGAGAAATGATCAAATTCAGGATTGAAAAACTGTCAATATTTATCAGGAAACTAAGAACGCAATGAATAGTATTTAAGGATCAAGAGCCAAAGCAGAACCAGGTAGTGTGTAGGGTTTGTATTGTAGTCCCTAATCTCTCCCAAGTCCCAACTAAACCATTGGTCAAGGAACACTTATCTGTTCTCCTTCCCCCTCTATGAATAGTCTATCAGGTAATCCCGGCGTTGAAACAAAGAGAATATGGAAAAAAAAAAATCAAACATGGGTATTTGAGTTATATATGATGAGAAAGGGATGGAGGCTATTTAACACCTTACGTCACAGATCATCTATGCACAAGTCATTTGCGCATTGAATTAAAAAAATATATCAAGTTATTTGCAATGTATCTAACGAATGTTGCAAGAAAGTGAAGGTACATACATGGATAAGGGACTCCCCCGAAGTAAGAATGCCATTCCTAAGCATCCATGGAGCACTGCAGAAGCTGCCAATATTGTGACACACAAAGGACCCATGTGAATCTACATGTAGATAGGATACCAAAAGTATATTTATCCTGACACTGACAGAACAATTTCTAGTTCACCTTAATGTAAACTGAATGGGGGCCAAGTCGAATGTTTCAATATAAATCTTCTTGTGTCTTCGAGCCAACAAGTGAATATGCTGCCAAGGAGCTCCTATTGGAACCACTATAGGTAGAGATAAAATGTTTCTCTGGGTTTTGTTGAATACAGGAATGTTTCTTGCATGTGGTGGAGCATCTTCAAAACTTATATCTTTCGAACCAGTGTCATAAATCAGAGGATGTAGTGTAGGATCAGAGAGAGGCAGGAGTCTAGCTTGCGAATTAGGAAGAACTGCTTTAACAAACTCCAACAAGGATAATAGTGTTTGTAGCTCGAGCTCAAGTCCAAATTCACCAATCCTGCATTTGTTTAGAGAGAAACTGAGAGTGAGAAACAAAATGAATATAAGAGTACCAAATATAATGAACTTAGCGGATATTAAGGAGAATTTTTTACCATTAATAATTAATAATACCTTATATTTATGTACTCGAAAGAAACTAGTGAAAAATCTTTCTTCCGCCACTTTGCTAGGCCAATGTAAAGTACCGCATCACGGGTACTACTTCTGACTTCCTGAACTATTTCAGTTAGAAATATTGCTTTGTTATCTGTAATGCCCCAATCAGGACGAATGCCTCTGTGGCCATGATTGAATGACAATATAACAGGATATGAAGAACTGTGAAGTGGGTTGTCTATCTGTAATGAAGAGATGTGAAAGGAAACCTTCTGCTGATCTACACTCTGATTTAGATCTAATACAACATTTGACGCACAAGCATAAACCAATTCCTGTGAGGACGATTTATGGTGTTAAAAAAATCATCGGATGTAATATAGACGTGCTTTATATTTTAAGGGGATGGGCTACCTGTGGATGAGAATTAACCAAAGATATACTAATGCTTGTCAGGAAAAGCAAGAACTTTTCTGTGTACCGGATGATATTATCAGTTTGAAGCTTTTGCTTTCCCTTCTCATGGAATTTAGAGTCCAACGGTTCCTTTATATTTTTCATGGTGTGATAACCTGAATCTACAACACTGAAAACCTGGAATGGGGAAAGAAAAAAACGAGCAAGATGAATCAACAACGTAAACAAAAGTAGTTGTGTACTCAGAAAGATAAGTAATAGACCATGGTAGCAGAAAAGGGATACCTTTGTAGCTCCTTCGGCACAGATAGATAGCAAGAGCGTCCTTTCAGGTTTCTGAAGCAGGTCAATTTAAATAATTAATTAGACAAGAATACCTATGACTCACTGATAGAAGGGCTACAGACAACTGAAACAAGGATAAACCTTGTCCTCTAAGCGCATCTTTACTATTATTGTGGGACTCAAATGGGAGTATTAAAGAAGGGAGTAAGTGAATGAAATTGGTTGGTATATGCTTATTATTTCCATGCCATTAGCTGGAATCTGTTTATTTTCTAGTTAAATATCGGTGTAACTTTCGGGGTCATCATTCATTCATTTGCCTAATCCAATTTTACAAGGTTTAACAACAGAATATATTTTACAAAGACAGGAAGATGATCTAGAGCCGAATGCGACTGAATATTATAAAATTTAATCCATTCTACCTCATCACTATAGCAGGCTCAGAAAGGCTACGCTTGTCAAGTCCAAACTTAATTTACAAAAAATTTGCAGTCTCAACCGTAGGCTAAATGTGTTAAAGATCTTACTCACTTAAGTTTCATGTGGGTATTTTTCCCAATTATGACTAGTGAAAGATAGGCTACTATCATTCATAACCAATGCTCAAGAAATCATGTTGCTGATGATTTTTACACAAGGAAAAGAAACTAGTGCACCCTCAAAAAGCATTGCAAGATATAAATGTGTCTACCATGTATGACCAACTCAGCAAAAGCCATGATAACCACAAATATATACATAACGAAATTTTTTGTTATTTATACCTCAGAGGTGGAGCGTAAGTGCACTGGAATAGGTTGTTTTGTTATCTCAAAAGCATAAGAGCCTATAACACGATCTCCAGGCACCTAAATTCCTCACAAGAAAAAAAAACATAAGTAAAGGAAGAAAAAGAGAACAGCAGCAAAGAGAAACGTCATAACCATACCTCGATGGTCAAACGATGTGGATAACAGGGTTCATCCCAAGCATAAGGGCAAGAGGTGTACGGGTGAACTATGGTATCAAATGTTTCACATTTTTGTTGATACACCCTCAGTTTCTACCACACACAGATAAAATAGAGAAAAAAAAAACAATATTCAGTTCCCTGTAGAAGTAACCAAACGTTTCAGATCAATATGATATCAATCATAGGTGATTGAAAAAGCAGGTTTTCCAGTAAGATATTGATTTTTCTTTAAGGGATGACTCTGACGCATAGCAATGGTACCCCTTCGCTGGCTGCATAGTTCAATATCTTTCCTGTTCCATAGTGTACATATTTTCACAAACAACTACACTTGGGTCCCAAAATTACATGCTACACTAAAGACACAACTAACATAGCTCATTTGATGGATTTCATAAGAAACCAAGTACAATTTTAGCTGAGATAGCTATTGATTACTCAATATCATGTTCTAAATACTCGAAGTGCTACGAAAATGCTACTTCATTTGTAGAGTCAAACGATCTGTGTGAACTGAAGGAAATTATAACTAGACCTCTTTAGTTGGATTTACAGAGTCATCAATCATAAATTACTGACCTCATTAGAGAAATTATCAATCCTGTAAGGCATATAGCCCATGTCATCATCTGATAATAGAATAAAATTAGTCCCGACATTTCCATGGACACCCCCTACAATCCTTTCATCTCCACTTGGCATATTGGCATTCTGAACTTCCACTCGCACCATGTTGAAAGCTTTATTAACATAGTTCCAAATCTTCAGTTGAGTATCACCTAAATGATCTGGCAAGAAGCTACCAGACCATTGCCATCCAGGCTCATTTAAACGGATTGAAACTAGTAACTCCCTGTTTAGATAGAAAAGTATAAGGTAAAAATCTTTTAATTGCAACTTCTCGATATCAAGGTAGGATAAAATAAGCAACAATGGTCGTTTCCACATGAGAGATAAGACTTGATCATTTGACAGAATCAATCACAAGAACAAAGAGAAACAAAGATTCATTTAGAGAAGTAGGCACAAAAAACAGAGAATTGTAAATGTAATAGCAAGAAATCAACAAAAAATTTAAGAGTTAACTGGTACAACAGTAAGAAGCAGAACATGACAACTACTTCTAAAGTTTTACACGAGATGACAATGGAAAATGGCATGGGGATGATCAAAAAAAGAAAACCACTCCTTAATACCAAGAATGTGTTAAATATGAGACTTAAATAAGTAAAGAACAAACCTAGTAGTGTCTGTCCATTGAAGCTGAGAATGCTGTCCAACACCCAACTGAGAAACTAGATTGGTTCCCTTCTGCTTGTAACATAGGTTCTGGCTGCATGAATTACATATGATATATCTGCAACATGGGAATTTGTTTAGTAGATACACAGGGAAAATGATACATGAGAAAATGGAACATTTGATGAAACTATCTATCACCTAGGCTGGAAAGTAATTGCTTGCGTTCTCCCTGCTAGTGTACCACCAAGAATAGAACACGTAACAGATAACATAGATGATTCACCCGGCGACGGTTGGGGGAGAACTACATTTGTTGAACCACTGGGTGGAACAAGAGGAAATGGAGTAGACCACAGAGAGTATGAGCTACTTGACCTATCTGACCCGGGCAGGTCCCTTTTGACTCGGATCATGCTGTCACTGGCCCTGGTAAGAGGGCAAGGTGAATATATGCATCCCTTTACTTTTCCAGACTCATTACCTTGGAAGCACACCTCCCTTAAACTCTTTAAAGAAAGACTCCTCTTGCGAGAAGTTGCTGAGTCTTTTGGATATGTTGAAAAAGAGACCTGCCGAGTTGTTGGGGTCACATGCTTATCCACAAATCTCTCAGTACTAGAAGCGGTGTTGCTACACTCCGATGAGGAAGGACTAGAAGGAGAATCTATAATAGCAGCTTTATCTAGCAAATCTTTCTCAGAGGTCAAAATGCCAAGACCAACTTTTTGACTTTGAACAAAATGCTGCTCAACCAGACTGTAGCAGGATGGAAGTACGCTGCTAATCCCCTTAGCTTCATTGGTGCAGTCCGAAACAACCAGAGGAATTCCAGTGCAGTTATAGAATAGAAATGGGACAAAGATGAATACTTCCCGAGCCCCACATGTTACATCCATTGTTTTCTCACAAGATACATAAACAGAACCTATAAGATAATAATATCAAAAATGTCTCAAACTAAATAGCCAGTTGATAAACACAAAATGATAAACCTTACCACCGCCAAGATATGAATCGAAAGAAACAGTTTCAATCTGAGTGAACTTCCCTCCACTGAACTTAGCCACTGTGCTAAAAGTTTCTGAGCGTGGAAACTTTAAAGATGATCTAGAGCCATTTAATTTGAACTCCAGGACCAGGTCATGTGAAGGATCAATATGATGGAACGGAGTCTCCCCCTAAAAAGGTACATTTTCTTGTCACATCAATTATACCATAACAACCATATGAAAATATGATTCAACTCTATCTTTCAGAAGAAAATTATACGGAAATATATCTCAGACCTCAGAAAGGGATGCGGCCTGAGTGATGCCGCCACTTTCAATAGAAAGTGATATTGGTTCTGGAAGACAGTTTTTAACAACAAATGGAGTACTTAGAGTAACTTGATGAATGAATTGCTCTCTTGATCTGTCAAGACTGTTCAACTGCCGACCAAAATTTCCATTTGGAAAATCACTATAATACAACGATGTCGGCAAGCTGGAGTTCTGAACAGATATGCAGCACCGAAAAGGTTCATGGCTAGGGTGACATGGATAACAAGCAAAAGATCGGCGAAATCCTATTCTGCTATCTTGAGAAAGAACTTTGGAGATGCTATGAGCTTCACTCCATAAATAAGAATCTCCGAGGGGACGCCACCGCAGCCGGCCAGATTTAGCCAAGTGTAGAGGCAGTGGAAATTCTTGACCAGGAAATATAGGATCTAGGATCTGAAATAAGATCACATAAGAAGAAGAAAATGATAGTTTTAAGATCAACCATATAAGAAAACTTCTTTATCTTAACAGGTAAAGAAATAGAGATAATTCTCCTAGAGAGACTAAGTCTTCAACAAGGATCTTACACCCTTGTTGACATGTCTAACAACAGTGCTATCCAAGGAAATCCCAATTCAATTCTTCTATGCGCTTTTTCTTCCCGATTCATATGTATTTAGAGACAGCTCCCAATGCAAGAAAGAAAATGCTATAAATCTAAAAACCTCTGTTGAAAAAAATTCTCCAAAACCTATGACTTTTGCTAACTGAAATTAAGATAGTGCAAGAACGAAAAAATAAATATTCTGAACCCAAGACTTCAGCTAGACATGATCCCATATCCTCAACACAACAAAAAGCAGGTCTGGTACAGATAGAACAAACTAGCACATTAGAACTTAATAACCTTTGGGGAGACACCAAATGGAATATCAAAGCGAAGTTCCAAAGGCATGGAAGTGGAGTTCAAAATAATTACCTGAAAAGGGAAAGATCATATGCAGACTCAATATTTATAAGAAATATGAAGCATACATATTTGTAATGCAGTATACGTACTGTTGAGTATACTCGTATCAACTTGCTCTGCTGCTGCAATGAAACCTCATACACAACCGGAACAACAAAGCTGCTCCCAGAACCAGATTTTCTTGCTTTCTCAACATAGTTACTGGAGTTTGATTTGGAAAAATCAACCTCAAAATAGGAAAGGCCAATTCGATCCATTGAATGAGGAGGAGAAGCAAAAGATGTTCCATCAAGTTGGACCTTCATATAATGATGTGTGGCATCACCAGATTCGCTGCTGAAACAACCAACATGACTTTGACGTCTACCACGAATAAGTGTGTCACTATTATCAAGATAGATGGGAACAGAAGAACCAGGTTGCACAAAGTTCTGAGCCACCGGGGCTGACATATTGAACACATCTGAATCATGTCCTTGGAACACTTGGTATCCCAACGGAAGAGAAGTTAAATTTTGAAGTACATATGGGGAATATCGTTCTGCATTGGTACTTCTAGTGCAGTAAAATGACAATCCCTTATTGTCAGGAACAGTATCTGTTTCCACCAGTTCCCAAGTGTTTGACATCTCAATTATCCTGAAAATGCACTTCAACAGGGAAAGGACAAAATGAACATAAATGGAATAGGAGGGTTTACAGATAACGAGTCTGCAAAGCATACTTATAAAGTTTTGGCCCAAACCGAGCCCACATAGACCCTTGCGTAGAACTCACCAAAAAAGCTAGCTTAAGATTTTGGTACCCTGAGATTATAAAGTTTTGTTTTGTTCCCCTCCTATTCGATGTGGGATTCTATGAATACCCAGTCTTATCACAAATATAAGTAGACAGAAAAAGTTAGAAGCTACAAATCCTCTCTAAAAGACTAAAACTAGCAAGAAATTTGATTATAGGATTTAGCACCAAAACCACATCCAGAACTGAGGGTCGAGTAATAAACCAAGCTGAGTGAAACTATCCAGTCTCTGCCAATATTAATTACTACCAACAATTTTAACAGGGAAGAAATTAGATCTCATCTTACCTCAAAAAGAGATTCTGTTAAGTTCACATTGAGCTGATATGATGACGCAACAATTACTTCAGTAAACCCGGTATTGTTCAGCAACGCATTTGTCTCAAATTTCCGGGATAATTTGATATCAAAATTCCAGGGCTCGATAAAAGGCTCCCACAAGACCTTCAACATATATCCCCAGGTGGTTATCAGCATACTGCCAAAACGAAAATAAATATGACAGCGGTATTCTATTTCTACCTCATACTCATACCTTGTGCATATTATTATAGTTCACTTCAAGTTCACATGAAGCCAAACTCTCCACATTCTGTTCAGTCAAATTAGCCTGTAGGAGAAAATTTCTCATAAGAACTTCAAGAAGCAGACCGCCACATCCCCACTGCATGTAAGTAAAGAAAGAGAACTTTTAAGCAGAAGTAGCTCAAGAATTCAAGCTTCAGTATGGCATATATAGCACAAAAGCTATAGGAAAGGAGCTCACAGAATCACGAAACAAAACAAGTTCTAGACAATGGAACACGACTAATTTACAACTTTTTTGCCTTTTCTGCCTTGGTTATAACCAACCAAAATTCACCCACGAAATTAAGTTTCTCATCAGTGAAGAAAATTAAAGCTCCCGTTTCAGGCACTAATTACAAAAAAGTACCATACAAGGCATAGGGCATAGCCACACTACATGCTAAAGCAACACCTGATGAACTTAAAAGGGATATCAATAACATAGTGTGTACATAAAACAGTATATTAGCACGCAGAAATTAAAACAGAAGGAAATGTGAGATGCCAAACAAAGACATCGATTGACACAACAGAAGTGGCAACACAGTAAGTTCTTGTGAGGCCACTTCATGTCAAATAATGTAGACAGAGATATTATATCAGTATATAAAGCACAAGCGTACCCTTCCATCTGATATAAGAAGAGACACATCTCTTATCTGGACTTTTATACTCATGTTTCCTTGCGGATTTTGTGAAGATGGTGCGTCAGGTTCATCAAATGTAACTCCATGCCAGAAAGATAACACTTGATGAGATGCATGCATCTCTACATTATCAGAAAGTATCTCCACATCTATGGTCATGGTTTTCTTCTGATCCATCTGAATATTAGTTTCTACAAGTAACTGTGACGCCCCAAAAAGAGAGCAAGACCTGACACTATCACTCCCAGATACTGCAAGAATCCCATTAAGCTTTTCAATCTTATAGCTCAGTTTAACATTTCTCCCAAGAATAGAGAGTTCACCACTCCTACTACATGCTGTAACAGAAATATATTTACAGTATTTCCCTTTAAAAGTTTTTGTGTGCTCTTCCTCAGATCTCTCATGAATATCAGTTGCCATGAACCCTGGAAATTCTGAATGGCTTGTGCAAAGAGGAAAATGGATTGTGACACTAATAGTCTCTGATTTTACAGCAAATGCCATAACCTTACTAGAGTTCTCTGATACCCCAGATTGCAAAACATTCAAAACCTGATCAGTACTGTCATGAATATTACTTGTGGCTTCAATAGAATTATGTATATCCAAGTTTGGAGATTTTGACAAAAAAGGGTCTCGACTACTGTCTTCCAGTTTCTGGGAATAAGTTTTAAGAAGTTCAATAACTTCAATCCAATCGAAAGAGTGTAACCAGATGTCTAGGGATGGGAGAGAAAAACAGAGATCGTACTCACTTTCAGCCTGTTCCCTAAATCTGACTTTAAGTGCTGAATGATCCCCAGATGCATTTATGCATCTAGCTAACATAACTGAGCTCAACAATGAATAAATCCCAATCTCGAGAAACTGTACATCCAAGCTCGTAGGGAAATTATTTTTAAGTTCTCCAGAGCAAACAAAATTCAGATCAACCTGGAGCACTGGTTCGGATAGCAGTGTTCTAGGATCTTTTCTTAATCGATGCAGTTTTGCCGTCAACAGATTGACAGAAAATCTGAATTGTGTAAAACTTGTGCAAGAGTCCAGGGGTGCAACTTCCAACTCTTGCTTTGGACGCATCTTTGTATGAAGAAACTGAGGAACATCAGACACAAACAGTTTTGATTTCTCACCAACAACAGAAAGCTCATCAATCACATCAAGAAATGCCTTAAACCCATCCAGGGCATCTGAATCTGCAAAGAGAAAGAAAAAGGATAAAACGAAGGTTGTCTTCTTCTTCTGAAAATTCCTAAACATTTTAAAAGTTAACATGAAGGTATACACCACTTACCGTCTGCAACAATTTCACAAACTTCAACCCTTGACATAACACATGCCAAATCCGATAATGGATTGCGAGCACAAGGTAAACAGATCCAAGCATCTGCAATAATGCTAGCCGCCAGCGTGATACTTTTGCACACAACATCATTTTTGAATGTCGATAGGCCATTCTCAGAAAGCAGCAATGATAGCGATAAGTCCCGGCTAAATATGTTTAAACAGTCAGTTCGCCCTGCTACTTGAATAAATGGAATAACACATTCCTGCGGTATATGCTGCACAAAATTGCTCAAATCACATTCTGGAATAAAGTTAATATATAATTGCTGAATATCAGCTTTCAGTTGCCGGCAGTCATCATTTTCCACAGGAAGAACTAAAGTGGAGTCAAGTATCTCAATTTTATAAGTAATGCCAAACTCAGAATGAGCCTTGGTCAACTCAGTAGCTTGTGGAAATAACTGCTGACCTGACTTCGAAGTCCAATCAGGAAGAGAGAAGTACCCAATTACAATGGCCAAATATTCCGGCTGCAAAATGCAGCATGAGTGCTGTATACCTATGCTCACTTCAAGTTCAGACCCAGAAGGCTCCAAGTTCCTCTTTCTTACGCGTATGTTCAAGACCGGTGAGACACCTGTTAATGAATGTTTCCAAAGAAGCCCGCCAGAATAGTTGGTGAACAAAGATGACTCCAGGATCAAGTCTTCAATAGAGGCAACCAAATCGACACAATCGTCTGAAATGGTAAGCAAGTATTTGGATACTGGCAGTTTAATAGTTCCAAAAACACTTGAAGAATCATGTAAATGCACATTGGTTTTGAAGACATGCACATCAACTATAAAGTGATTGGTCTGACCAAGACCTCTGGAAGACGCAAGCTCATTAGGTGGACAATTTAATTTCGGTTGAAACGTACAGCTGTTACATTTGCAGTTCAAACCAATTTTTGCCTCGTCCTTTTTATTCCTTAAATTAAATAACTTCCTCCAGTCAGAAGTCGAATAACAAAGAGAACTTTCTGGACTACCAAGAGAGCCTGTGTTGTAAATGGTCACAAATGGATATTTTTCAAGAGGAATGCAGCCACAAGATCTACTTTCAGTGAAGTTTGAGAAACCAAACCTTTCAAAATCAAACTGAAGAATTTCTGTTGGAGTACTGGTATCTGCTGTACGGCTAGAAGGATTTGTATAGGCAGAAGAGATCTTATAGGAGACTATCTTATCCAAAAAACTTGTCAGCAAACCAAATATGTATGGGTAGCAATGGAGTTCAGCGCCCCGCCAATAGATTGTATACTTGTGAAAAAAAAAGTTTTCACTATGGGAAACCTTGCAATCTAAGTTGAGAACAGCTTCAGAAGTTGTTCCCTTATCAATAATGTTGGTTTGATCGCTACTATGAGCATCCATCCCATGTTCATGGGCAACGGATGATTTGAGTAGATTCCCAGATGAACATAAAATATGACAGTCAGTTGCATCGTTAGAGGAGCAAGCTATCAATTCCAACGCTTCCACACGGACTGACCACTCTTCAAATTTGGTAAGTGAATACCTGAAAAATGATTGTACATGGGAACTAGTCAGGAACCCCAAGTGCTACGGTATTTAACAAGTAACCAAGAGAAAAAGAATTGGATGGGTGTGGTTTTGACAATGGTATCAGTATAAGACCAAAGATGTGTTATTAGAAGCATGCAGACATATTCAACTGTTTGGCAAAACAAGCGGACATCACTGTGGTATATAAATAAAAAGAAAAAGAAAAAAAAGTGAATTCATGCTTGTTTAATAGCTGAAGGTTAACTTCCATTGCTACTATAAAAATTCGCTCATTCTATAGTTGCAACAATTACTTACCAAAGATCCAGCTGTTGTATAGAAAGAACAAGCACTGTGCTATTTTCTCCTTCATTTTCAAGATTTATGTGCAACCTGAAAAGTGCCAAGTTGGTTTTGATGGTGAAATGAAAAATGGGAACTGGCGGAGCATTTCGAGTTCCATGGTCCTGAATATCAAGATATTCAATCACAGACATGACTCCTTCATATATCAACGGAGAGAAATGTACGTTCAACATAGACAAAGTAGCTTCAACCTGAAATGAATGAATGACAAAAATCATTCCAAAAAAGGTGGTCTCCGCATTTGGTACCAAGGAACAAGCAGCTAAACTAGAGAGCCACCTCGGAATCTAAGATTAAATTGCAATACCTTTAACTGCTTCAGAATTGGCTCCTCCGGAATGATACAAGTTGCTAACTTGATAAGTAAAGATGATTTCTCCACAAGGAGAAGTTCTTGGAAAGGATGAATCTTCATCAGCCTCATCTGCACAAGATGAAGATGTAAGAACATAAATAACTGCTTAAACAATCAAGCAAAAGGAAAAAAAAAAGCATATAACCTCAAGGTCACAGATATTGATCTCAAATTGGTCGTAGAGGTCTTTGACTTGAAAAGAATCCAAGAATGCAACGGAACTTTGTAAACCATCCACCATACCAGACTGCATTCTTGGACATGAGCTAAGAGAATCTGTGTTGCCAGAAATGATAGAAAGAGATTCCACTACCAGAACCTGTACAAGGGAATGGCGAAGAAGAGTGACTAAATACTGAGAAGGATACAAGTAATAAAAATCAGGCAAACAAATGTTCCTATTAGCGAAATACCAGATTATAGCTTTCTGATTTAACCATTCGTCCAGGGAAATTTAAGGTAAGATCTTTTATGTCCAGATCCCACTTCAATTTATTTCGGCTTGATAACAGGTAGCTATGAACCAAACCACAACACAAATAAGTATCACAATCAATTAAGATATGAATCTACCCATGATGTTTCCACAGAGGAAACACTTACTCAGCTTTCGCAGCCAATCGCGTCTCACTTTCAAGGCCATTGAGTGATGATAGAACCTGATCCACAACGGAAAATTGTTATTTGTTTTCCCGTGTGAGGTGAAAGAAAAAATCTTGAGCCTTGTTACACAAAATGTCTCTTGGAATCATTTATTATGTCAAAAGAGAATAACTATTTAAGATATGAAATAGCCACAGAACCAAATTTGTGAAAATCAAATAAGCAACAAACGCAGCAGTTCAGATAAATCTCATTCCAAGCAAAGGATAGCAGGAAAATAAAATCTGAAAGATTGCTTTTAACAACAGAGACTCTGATCGACAAGCATATCGTTTTGACATATTTTGACCTCTTCCGAAAAAAAGTATTAGCAGAAAACTAAAAATACTAAGGATCCTGCCAAGTGACACCTTTTAGACTCTAGTATTTTACTTGAGTGCTATGTGTGAATAGAATATATGGATTTAACCCTTGGTGGTAAACAGAAGGAGTTGCAAAAAAGTGGATTTTAGGAGCTTTACAACATTACGAGTATAGTACTCGCCAAGGATAATACTGCTTTGCATTTTTCAACAAAAAGTTATGTATATAATTTTTCAAATCCAATACAGACTGAATGAAAATTTATTTATATTGGATTTTCTATAACAATTTTCATTTCCAAATAAATACGCTTAGCTCCATTCATCTATTGGATCCTTGTCAATTCACAAATTTATCTACAGAACTGATAAGCCCATTCCAATTAACGGATCAACTTTCAGACGTGTAAACACTATGATGATGAATCACAGAGACAGTCTAACATTATATTTTACTTTTAACCATACTTGCTTAAATCATGACCATTTTACCAAAAAAATTATAAATAAATTCTTAACAAACATTATGAGTATGTAACAGATAGTGAAATAAGAGCTCACCCTTTCATGTTGAAGTTTGAAGGATCTTGACCACGAGAAAAATTTACTGGCAGCGAGAACGAAGTTTACATCGTAAGAGACTTCAAGTGGTTGAAGGGTGACCTACAGAAACAAGATGGAAAACACTATAGAAAAGTCAACCCTAGACCAAGACTCCCAAAAGGAGCAAGCGTTGGATATGTCCACAAAACGCTGATGCAAGGTGCAGTTAGTTCACCTTTAATGACAATGCAACATCATGATCTTGAGACAACTCCAACCGTGCTCCATATGAGGGTTTCATATCTAGTGCATCACAGACCTGCATGAAGCAATACAATTTTTTTTGTTCAAACAGTTTGAAAAAGCATTAAATATGTCTCATAAAAGGAATTATGGATCAATAGTTACAAACAGATGGCTCATCTCCTCTTATTAAGAAAGCATTAATCTGACTATGTTCACAATTTCAGAAGCAATTATTAACAAAATGGCATATGAGTGACAGCATATTCGGACACGAACCCGTTTCATGGTTAGAATTTCTTTCCCATTTTGAGGATAGACTAGCCTTCCAGATATAACAGAAATAATCATGGCTGAAGATTCTTTCCAAGACTTGCATTCAACATTCACTCCCAAAATGTCCAACTCAGTTAAAACTTGAGAAGAACTCCTGAGGAATAAATAAGATAAAGAAAAATGAAAAGATGAAACAAATTAAGGCAGGGACCATGATGAAGCAATTGAGATTGTATCTTACCCACTTATATGTTGTAAAGTAGCAGAAATTTTGTGTACGTTGAGTCTAATCAAGCACGTACAGATCTTACCCGTTGCACTTAGATTTCTAGGAGATGAAGAAAGAGGTTGAAACATTGTTGCCTCGTGTATATCCTGCAGTAAATGAACAGTTACTCGATGTCTTAACGAATTTTGAAACTCCACTGCCACTAAATAGTACTTAAAATACCTTCACAACTTCATCAGAAACAACACCAGAAAACTGACTAGAGTCCTCTGTGCCTCCGGCACCAAGCATTCCCCGTGACAACCAGTTCAACCACCCACGCGACTTATTAGATGTAGGATCATCACTCTGTTCCTTTTCAGAGCCAATGTCAGCACTTACTCCCATGTTTACAGTCAAGTCTAAACAAGCTTCCTGCATATAGATCCGAAAGTGAAAGGTAAAAGGGCATATAAAGAAATGCCAATGCTAGGAAATCAACTCATCTGTTACAAGGAGATAGATATCCGAACGACCTTTGGTACCTCTATCAAAATATAATGGTACAATAGCAACCTAATTTACCATACCTGCATCTCACCTTCTGCTGCAGACCTGTAACTTATGATATCATCAATATCAGACTTCTTCTCCACTTCTTCCAAACCCAATAGGATAGATTCATCAATTGACTGTGGGAAGAGGTATAACGCACAAGGCATATTAGAAGATAAACAACTTGACAAGGAAAAATCTGGTTTGAAAATGTTACAGAAGAATCATCAAGTTTAAAAGGCTACGCACTAGATGAGCATTTTAGCAACATGGGATGGAGATTAAGGCAAGGCAACAAAAAGTTTGGGGAGGAGAACATATGTATTTCTTTCAATCAGCAATTTCAGAACAACTACTTTTTTGGATGATAACTTCCTAGAGTGAATTTTAAAATGTTGGAAAATAAAATCTTTCTTCAATTTTGGTGAAATGTATAATGTAGCCAAAGGCTCAGACCAAGTCTTCCGTTTTTCTACGTCCGGTACCAGCATTCCAATAAGTTTATAAGTACCAATACCGTGCTACGACTATATATATTTATTTAAAAAAACGGCAATCTTTATTGAAATTTACTTCAAATTTTATTCTATTTACCATTACGCATTCTTAGGCCAAAACCAAATGATGAACCATCTCATAATATGCACCCTAACAGATTTATATGATGTGAAATGTGCTTCTAGACCATCTCATTACCAGTTACCACTACCATCCATATATATGTTTCAGTAGATTAGAAAACACATCGAAATGAAAAACCACCTTGTGATATGCTTCCTAATTTTGTTAAATAACGTTAAAGATACTGATGCTTTCTAAGCTCTCCTTCAAAACCAACATGCTGTGTTAGGCAATCTCATACAGTTAACCAAGAACAAGGACGAGTAGCATACTGATCAAGCCGAGATAGTTCTAACCAAACAAGGAAGAAAATAAAATCCTTGCCTGTTCTCTACGAAGGAAATCTAGCTTTATCTTGTAGAAGTTTATATACCTCCTGCGTGTTCTCCTGCATTTTTTCCAAAACAAAAATCTGAAAGCTAAGCAGACCGTTTGAATATATTGCAGGAGTTTTTGTCTACTTATGCCATCAAAGAGTAAGTTATTTGTTTGGAAGTAATTATGAAGAAATTTTAAGAGCATTAAAAAAAATTGTAATCGCTATTTGATTAAGCGTAATACAATCAAGAAAATGAAAAGATGTCAAGGAACTCAACTTACATTCGCTCTCCAAGAAATCTCCATGAAGTTTTCCATAGTTTCTTCCGTACATCAGATATAATTGACTTTTGGGCATAATGCCACCAAAGTTTCTGCCAGCCTACTGGTTTCCTCGATAGGGAAGTAGAGCATGGACGATACCGTCCATACCTAAACCATTTAATATATTTTTCAGTTAATCGTTCTTCATAGCATTCCATAATGTCACATAAAAGAGCTAAATCTCAGAATAATAAAAGTTTGAATGGAGAAGAAAGTATAGCTACCCTAATGAAACTCTTACCTCTCACGCAATTGACTGATTTGCAAGTAATCTAACAGAATAAGAATCTGCTGCAACTGAAATTCATTCAGAGTCATGACCTGAAACGCATAAGTGGAAGTTAGAATGAGTATTAAAACGGTAACTAAATCTTAGCTCTTAACCTAGTTTAGCAATTTCTGAGAACTAACCACATCAGTCAACTCAGCACTGACAGAATACTGAGGTAAATCATCATGAAGCTCTCCGGACCGATTCACCTATGCAAAGATATGTATCAGGAAATATGGAGGATACCTATTTACACAGCACAACAATGCACCCAAGCTATAGCTGATCCATTCACCAATGTGTTTTCTGAATATATATTGTATCTTTGACCAAATAGCAACAAAAGTTTATCACCAATACAATGTTCTATATGGAGCTGATGGTAAACGATTAAAGAATTGGCAAAAATGCAATGCAACTGGTTACTGATAAATAACAATGTCACCAAAAGGGCACCACAGAAAGAAAAAAATAATGAGTTCAACTTCGAAAACTGTCTTTAGTTTTTCATAGGAGGAATTGGCTTCTAAGACATCAATTACACTGATTCCTAGTTTCATAGGTCATTCTGTAAATCAAGAAATAGAGTCACTAGTCACCACAGCTGATACATACAAACGTGTGCAACTCATTTTTAATAAAACCCTAACGCTATATCAAATATGCAGCGCATTGAAGCAGCAATAAAGCATTGATGATCAGGAAAGAAGTTAAAAGATAACAAACCAGTGAAGCTGTTTTAACTCCATTACCAAAAGTGTTACACAAAAATGGACTGGCTTCAGTAAATAACCAAATTTGTCGCTTTGCAATCTTGACTGGCACCAGTTGTCAAAACCACCTTTTTCATTAACACTTAGAAAATCCATGCTGCCTTCATAGATGTCGCAATAAATTTCCAATGCTTCAATCTCCACAAGTTTATTAACTTGTCCCCCTCTCACCCTAGCAACTGATGGCCTGATAGTCAACAAAGTACCATGTTAAAATATTTAGGGTGCACATATATCAAACACAGATCTTTATCTACCAATTAAAATTAAGTTCATAGAAGAAATAGCTTTTACGGAAAAAAAATATAGTATGAAAAGAGGCAGTTGGGAGAAATTTATAGTCGAGTATGCTCGTTGCTGTCTCACAATGTAATTAAAAGAACATCATCTTACCATAGAGTAAACCAAAGGTACAGGTAATCACATACGAAATGGGATACATTTTTAAGTAATATAAAGGGAACGAGGCAATTGGAAAGAACTTATAGTGGGGTATGCTCTTTGCTGTCTCACAATGTAATGCAAAGCAGATACCTTACCAGAGAGTAAAGAAAAGCTAGTAATCAAACACGAAAGTGGAATATATTTGGTAAGCGACATAGAAGGTGCATCAAGAGATTACCCAACTGGGTTTTGTTTACTAACTGTCAAGCTTGAAAATCGCAATCCTAATACAACTTGTTCCTGCATACAACAGTTTAAAAAGTATGAAAGTGGGAAAATAGGTAACACCAAACGCTGTTTCAAATTGTACTATAGTGAATCTCAAGAAAGACTGTTGATAATTTTGCATCACACTGCTCATATCTTGAATCTATCTAAATTCATATCTTAAATGATAGATGCTATACTCTTGCTAATAAACCAAGACTACGGTAAGATTTTTGATGTCTATATAAGTTTCCACATTCGCTTAAGGGGTATAGTGAACTACAAGCCTATATTCTCGCAGATAATTTAACAAGCGGGAGACTTACTGATTCAGATTGTGCACTGGAGTATACAATGTGAAAGTTTCTGATGGACACTTGAATGCTATCAAGAATCTAAGTCAATAAAGAAGGAATGTTAACATAGTAGAAAAAAAAGATATAATTGATAACTTCACCTACAAGCAGGAAGATTTACACTTACTAAAAACTTAAACTACAGCATCAGACCAAATATAATATGAACAAAAAAAAAAACAGGATGCTTAAACTCAGTAGCAAAAGTGGGACATAATGTCACCTTGGCAGCAATATATGACATAAAAGGATTCCCTGCTGGACTATCTGGACAAAAAATAAGAAACAAAATGAAGGATGTGACGAAATGCAATGTAATGTAAACAAAGGCTTTAGAAAGTAGGACAGGAAGCATATTGCTCACCGAAGACGCGTCTGGACAATTTAGCCAGTTCAGCAGCAGCAAGCTTAGCTTTCTTACCAGCAAACTCTCTTTTCTCAACAACATCTGAACTCCACTGCAATTACCATGGACACATTTAAGATTGAGAGCAAACGTTTGTAATGTATATAAAAAAATAGGATAATAAACAGAGGAATCACCTCTTGATCATTGCGTTGTGATGCACATATAAACACATCTTCAAGCATAATGATTATAGGATCTCTTCCAAGCTTCTTCCATGGAATTTTAATACTCAATTTCCCAA
Organism: Leavenworthia alabamica; assembly: GCA_000411055.1. Lineage (NCBI taxonomy): Eukaryota > Viridiplantae > Streptophyta > Magnoliopsida > Brassicales > Brassicaceae > Leavenworthia > Leavenworthia alabamica. The sequence goes on from KE157214.1 coordinate 51,958, forward strand.
CATGGCCTATAAGAATTTGATCCAGAGATAAAAAAAAAAGTACTTCGAGAATCAAAGCTTCAATTCGCTATATTCACCTTGCTTAAGAGCGATAGGTAGCTGCAAATAATCAAACGCCTCCAGAATCAGTTCCACGTTCTCCAATAAGACTTCCTCTGTAGTTAGAAACACGAAATTGTGCATATATCATCCAAAAGAGTGAGATTGTAGTGCTCGTCGAACGGAGAATACAGTAAGAGATAACGAAAGAAGACGTGAGAAATACCATTCCAAACAGTGATTTTGAGCTGGTCTTTTTGAATGTCTTTGATGTAACGACCTAAGTAACCTAATAATAACTGCCGCACAAGTCCTTCAAACATCTTGCAATCGCTTATTTATAATCCGATGATCCAAAACGCCATAACGAATTTTCTCCGCCGTGAGAAGAAAAAGTAGACGGTGGTCGGAGAAGTGTAAAACGAGTCGAGGAAAATTTCTAGGGTTTTTTTTTCTTCCTCTGGGTCGAAACAGAGACTCTTTTACAATATGAATCTTTTCTTTCTTTTGGTTTCCTCTATTACACTTTGATTGGTACAACTTTTATTAAAGTATTAGCTATGTTTTTGTTAGCATATAATATTTAATTGATTAGTAAAATTGTAAGTAGTTAATATATAAAATTATATTAAATTTAAATATAGATCATTAGTATATATATTATCTAAAATCATTATCATATTTATTATAGTTTATATTTAAATTTACCTATTATATATATATAGTTTATTTATATATGTATAATTTATATAATAGTTATTATATAGTTATATTTCTTTAATTTTTATATTTAGTTATATTTATTAAACTCTTATATAATATATAAATATAACTGAAAATTATTCAGTTATAATAATATTAAAGTTATATATATTATATTTATTAAATTATTATTTTAAAATAATACTATAATTAAACTATTTATAAATAAATAAAATATAAATGTTAGTGTATATATTATCTAATCAATTAAATTAATTATATAAAATTATTAATTAATACTTTAAAGCTCAAAGTTTAGAAAATGCTTCATCCTAAGCATAGAGTAAAAAAACATTAACATAGTATTTAGAAAAGCATAAAACTCATTTTTATGCTATATTAATTATAATTGATTGTATTAAAAACTAAGGTGAGGTTATTGAATTGTGTATTTTAATTGATTTGATTGTATTTTAAATATACAATAAAATCATGTGTTATTCAATTTTGTATTTGAAAAAGTACAATAAAATACATTGTTATTGGATTAAACACTTGATTGTTGATTTTAAAATACATTAAAATAGGTGTTATTCAATATTGATTTGATTTATTTACATTTGGATTTTGAGGTATTTTATTGTATTTGATAATCTAAAACATTAATAATCAAAATACCATCATTTTAGGTAGTATTTTAAAATACATCTTAAAGTAAAATACATTAAACTCATTTTAAGGGGGTGTTATTTAATTAAAATTTGAAATGATTTAAATGTATTTTTGTTTAAGAGGTATTGTGAATAGTTTAAGAGGTATTGTGAAATACTACCTAAAAGAGTGGTATTTTGATTACACTTGTTTTAGAGAAATAAGTACATTCAAATACATTCAAATCCAAATGTAACAAAATGAAATCAATATTGAATAACACTTGTTTTTAATATATTTTAAAATCAACAAATAAATATTTAATTCAATAACAATGTATTTTATTGTACTTTCTTAAATACATAATTGAATACCACATGATTTTATTGTATTTTTAAAATACAATAAAATCTATTGAAATACAATATTCAATAACCCCACCTAAATCCAAATTGAATAAGAGCCTTAATATTCTTCAAAAAGCATTATCAATCAAGACTTTAGAGTTTAACAGATAGTGCATTTATTAAAGCATTAGTTATAAATATCAGAAACAGTATTGAACATAAGTTGTATGTTTTCATTAATGTATATATTTAATTGATTGGTATAACTATAAATGAATAATATATAAAATTATATTACATTTTTCTATAATTATTATATACTATATTTAAATTTATTACAATAACATATTTTTAATATAATTTACTTTAAAATTATTTTATATATTATTCATATATATATGCATGATTTATATAATGATTTTGTATAATTATATTTTTCTTTTGTTTATTAAATTTCATACAATATTTATAAATATAATCATTATGAAAATTATTTAGTTATTGTAGTTTTTAATTTTTATATTATTATTTTATCATTTTAAAACTATTATAAAACTATGAAATTATGATATATATTATTTACATATATATAGTTATATAATTTTATGATTTTCAATTGTATTATATATATAGATATAGATATGTTATTTAGTGAAATAAATTAGGTGGGGTTATTGAATTTTGTATTTTAATGGATTTTATTATATTTTTAAAATACAATAAAATTATTTTTTATTCAATTATATATTTATAAAAATACAATAAATACATATTGGATTATATATTTGTTTGTTGATTTTAAAATACATTAAAAACAAATGTTATTCAATGCTGATTTAATTTATTTAGATAGATTTGAGTGTATTTTAATGTACTTTTTTCTAAAACATGTGTAATCAAAATACCACCCTTTTAGGTAGTATTTTAAAATACCTCTTAAAATAAAATACATTAAAATCATAATAAATCTAAATTCAATAACAGCCCCTTAGTTTTATAAAATTATTATTAAATGATTTAAAGTTTAAGGTTTAGGAAGAGCTCCAATTTAGAACATAGAGAAAATAACATAAGCATAGCATTTAAATTAGTACTAGGCTCTATTTAAACAATGTAGTTGATTGTCTAATAAAAAGCTTATGCATTACCAATCATATTGGGCTAACATTGGGCTTATCTATCTAATATTGGACTAGATTGGGCTTATCTACAATCAGACATGAAGAAAAGCGATATTGGGCTAACATTGGGCTAGATTGGGCTTTTTAATATAGTGCCATCTAGATTGGGCTAAACTGAAAACTTTAAATATGAATGAGTTAAAACCCAAATATTTTTAAAGTCCAAGTGAACTAATAAATAAGAAAAACACTTTATGTACACGCAAAACGGTCGTGATCCTCGTGGATACAATAAGCCAGGCCTGTTGCTATGCTTAAAGATTTGAGGCATTGATCTACGGCTAACAATTTTTTATATAGGTCAATTCTCTTGAATATTATTAATTTTACTTTATATTTTATAAATACCACAAAATTATTATTTAATAATTTAAATAAACTAAAAATTAAACTTTATTGTAGAAAATTATACAAATATTAAACCCAAATATTATATATCTAAATTCTAACTTTAAATAGTAAATTTTAATTTCTAAATCAAAATTCTAAACCCTAAATAATAAATATTAAATTCAAACACTAAATAATAAACCCTAGCTATAAATATTAAACTCTAACCTCTAAATAATAAATATTAAACTCAAACATTAAACATTAAATCCTAACATTAAATAAAAAATATATTTTTCATAAAAAACATAATTT
>KE157216.1:21266-31591 GCA_000411055.1 Leavenworthia alabamica
GCTAGGGGACTGGTCGGTCCTGACCCGTTCCCGGTTGGTTTGGCTTTGCTGGGACTCCACCCGGTCGGGTACTCCAACCCACCCGAACGATCCTAAACCCAGAACCAAGCCACCACTGGAAACACCTCCAAATCTGGCCAGCCACCACCTAAAACCGACATGCAACCGTGGAAAATCACTCTAGAGGTTAGAAATTACCTAGAAACACCTTCCTTTTGGCATAAAACCACTCATAAGCCTCCAAATCCACTCAAGAACCTACATTCATCTAATCTCAACAAGAATGAGAGATTCTTACCTCTTTAAAATTCAGACTTGGTTTCCCTTCCAAAGCTAAGTTCACCTCAAGATCTACAAATCTTCAAGGTTTTTCCTCAATTACTATAATCCTTTGTCTTCAATATTACCACAAGAGAGAATGAAAGAAGCTATGAGGGAGAAAGAGTACTGAAAGGTTATAGAGAATGAGAGAAAATGACTAAGTGCTCCCTTTTATCCTCATTTTCGACCAGCCTAGTGGTTAAAGTCCAAATCACTTAAAAATAACCAGACCGGTCGGGTGGTTCCTTTTCTCCCAACCATTCCGATCTTGGCCATAGCCTGGTCGGTCCATTTTTGTCACCCGGTCGGGTGACATCCTCTCATAAGGTTCGACAACTTCTTCTCGCTCCGAAAAGCTCACGAGATCCCCCAACGTCTCTCCATATACATCCTGGACAATTCCAATACACTCATTATTACTTAATGAGCTTCCGATTCCCGATCCCGAGACACGGATGTTACAATTAGAGTTATCAGTTGTTCCTAGATCTGACAAACGGGTAAGCTCGCAAACGTTTGGATATGACTGCCAATGTCCGCATTTGTTATTGTCTGCTGCGGGTGTGCCCACTAAGACCGCGCCAGTGGAAGGTCAGTCCATGCCCGCAACATAAATGTTTTTAATTCACAGAATTCTTAAAGAAATTAGAAACAAAACAAAATTATGGGCCGTTGATTTACTAGTGCGTGGATACCGTTTTTTGAGGCCAGCAGGTTCTCCGAAACTTCGTTAGTCAAAAAGAAAAAAAGGAAAGAAAAGATGAGACATGAGATTAGCCACCAGAAAAATAATCTTATATTTTTTGCTTTCTCTCCCGTCGATCAAACTCTATAGCTATTGGTCAACGAGGAGTAATCTCAGAAGACCTGATCAGTTCTTTCAGGAGATTTTTTATTTATTTTCCCAATTTCTGATTAATTAGGTAGATGGCGAAATCTTCTCCGGATTCGTGTTTCAAAGGAGGCAAGTTCAGCGCACCTGGGTTTAGATTTCACCCAACTGATGAAGAACTTGTGATGTATTATCTAAAGAGGAAGATTTGTAGTAAAAAGCTTAGAATCAATGTGATCGGCGTTGTTGATGTTTACAAATTGGATCCTGAGGAATTGCCTGGTAAATTTGATTTCGTTGACAGATTTTTACTTTATCTGCGTTTTAATTTGAGATTCATTTTGTATATTTACCAAAACATAATTGATTTAGGTCAATCGGTGTTAAAAACTGGAGATCGACAGTGGTTTTATTTCACTCCAAGGAGTAGGAAGTATCCAAACGCAGCTAGGTCAAGTAGAGGCACTTCAACTGGGTATTGGAAGGCAACAGGAAAGGATCGAATCATAGTTTACAATTCGAGATCTGTTGGACTTAAAAAGACTCTTGTTTTCTATAGAGGTCGAGCTCCTAGTGGGGAGAGGACTGATTGGGTGATGCATGAGTACACCATGGATGAAGAAGAACTCGGGAGATGTAAGAACGTCAAGGTATTTTTAACTATTCCTTATAGTCAGACATTTTTTTTGTTTATTTGTTTTTCATTGATTTGGTTTACTTTTTATTGTTGTTTAGGATTATTATGCTCTTTATAAGCTGTTCAAGAAAAGTGGGGCTGGTCCTAAGAATGGTGAACAGTATGGTGCTCCATTCGATGAAAAAGAATGGGTTGATAGTGATGGTGAAGATGCAGATAATGTTCATGTACCGGTGGAACCTGTTGTTCCTTATGAAGATGATAGGAGACATTTCAATCCTGTCAATCTCCACTTAGAGGATATCGATGATCTTCTCAATGGAATACAAGATGCACATGTAGTTCCTCCAAGATGTATTAATGGTCTTGCTGATGATATTCTCCAGGTCAGTTTAATTCTGTTTAAATGTTAGGCCTTGTTTCTCTTTTTCATTTTTATTCTTTTCTCACTACATAGAATTGTAACTGCAGGTGAATAGTGAAGAGGAGCTACAAAGCACGTTAATGAATAGTTCTGTTAGAGAGTTCTTACCAAATGACCAGCCATACAACAGGCCCTCAAGTTTTGACTCATTAGAGACCACTGAGGTCACGTCAGCTCCTATGACTTTTGGTTTACCATCTCTGGTGTTTCAGGACAATTACATTGAAATGGATGATCTTCTGATTCCTGAACTTGGAGTTTCTTCAACTGAGAATTCCGCACAGGTCTTGAACCATGGGGAAGATGACGACTTTAATGAGTTTGACCAATTGTTCCATGACATTGCCATGTCTTTCGATATGGAACCGGTTGTTGAGGGAGTTTCTATAGATCAGTCTTCGCTCAGTAATTTTACTAGTAACACATCAGATCAAAAACAACAATTCCTTTATCAACAGTTCCAAGACCAGACCGTCGAGAACCAGCTGAACCACATCATGGATCCTAGTACAACTTTCAATCCGTTCAATGACGATAAATGGTTTCAAGATGATCAGGCTGTTCTCTTTGATGAACAACAATCTTTTTCTGCAGCATTTGCTTTACCCTCATCAGGTACTTAGACTCATGTTTGTCTCAAAGCATTCACCTTTGCTACATACTTTTTATGCATGCCTTTGACTTGAATATAAAATGTATAATACTCTGCTCTTTGCTAATCATTGATTATCAAACCCTCTTGTTAAGATCTTTATGTGTAATAATTTAAGCCTAAGCCTTTCAACTAATACACAAAGTGAATACTACTCTTTTTGCTTAGGTGTTATACCTGATTCTACCAATCCTGCCAAGAGTGTAAATACCCAAGACCAGGAAGGCCAAAATAGTAATGGAACAACGAGCCAGTTCTCCTCAGCTCTGTGGGCATTTATGGACTCAATACCTTCAACGCCAGCTTCTGCATGTGAGGGTCCACTTAACCGGACCTTTGTTCGCATGTCTAGCTTCAGCCGCCTGAGGTTCAATGGAACTCCAGTTACTACTACTACAATAGCTAAGAAGCATAGCAGAAACAGAGGTTATCTTCTCTTATCAATTGTGGGTGCCTTGTGCGCCATTATCTGGGTGTTTATAGCCACACTTGGAGTTTCAGGGAGATCCATGTTCTCTTGAAAAGTCTTGTGGTGGTTTTGTTGAGCTCTTAATTCGGTGAGCTTAGTAGAAGAAGAATATATGAAAAAATTGACATATTCTAATATTATATGAATCTTTGAATTATGTACAGAGGGATAATAATTATTGATAAAGAGGAGTTTATTTTCTTCTCGACTGTCAATGCTTTTTCGTGTATACATATTTTTCTGTCTTAATCATGAAGAGGGCTCTAGTCTGAAGCTGTGGATTTGGATAATTGGTTGGGTTCGAAGAAGCTGCTTCAGGTTGAGCTTTGTTGATTTATGTCCTGATCAATGTGAGTGATCCGTAGGAATATGCAAGCTTGGGAAACACGAGAACAGATTCTGACAATACAACACAACCAGCGGAAGCCTAAGCTTCCTTTGTTCTACACATCGCTGATTCCAAGAAAACTCAAGCCTCATCCTCCTTCGGATCAAGGTCAGATGCCATTTTCTGACAAGTTTTGATGCTTATTTTAATGTAATCTTGACAATATATTTTGTGTTCCATATTTTATAAAACATGTGTACCAATTAATTATTTAGTATTCTCAGTTCTGTACAATTCACTTTGTTTCCTCGTTTATATGCAATATTTGGATGTAACATTTAGATGTTTATTTTTCTCCAGTTAATTTTGTATCTAGATATTAAAATAAGATATATTTGAGATGACTAAAAAAGAAATTTTAGATGTTGCATCTATATTCTGTTATGCATTTCTTTAAAAACAATTCGCTAATATACCTCTCTCTATCTACTTTTTAAATTAAATTTAAATAAGTAAAGTCAATAAAAGTCTATATAATCTAAAACTAGTATATCTAACGAGAAAATATAGTTCTAATGTATATTTTGGTTAGTTCGTATGATGTATAATGTTATTTATAGTTTTATATTGATTAAATATATTTTAATTAAATTATATTACAATGATATTTATTTATCTTAATAATATATAATCAAATACAAATTTATGAATCTTGCAAATCCAAATCCGTATAATATAAAGTTGTATGTCGGACTAACGGATATACAGAATAAATTAAAAAATTAGAAATTTTAATCAAATTCGTTTCAGAGATTTTGGATTCAGATAATTCAAATATTATCAGTCTAAAATATTTGACTATTCAATTCATATTCGTTTCTAGGTTGACATCATATTATATACATTGTATACAAAATATTAAAAATATAAGTTTTGGTTAAATAAAATTTGATTAAATTCTTACAAATATAACTAAAAGCATAATGATAACAATAACTAGACATGTAATTGACACTAATAATAGTTAGAATAATTATGATAAATTATGCAGTAGTCCGCATGTTATATATTAACTATATATTTTTATAAAAATATATAATATTTTTATTTTTTATTTTTAATAGTAATATTTTATTCATTTACTATTTATAAGGATTAGATATATATCTAAAAATTATATTATTAATATAAAATTTTAAATTTTAATTGAATTTAAAATTATTAAAAATAAATATTATGTATAATATTATATTGTTTGAATGACTGAAATAAAATATATTCTATATATAATTAAAAGATTTAAAATTTAAATAAATTAACTAATTTTTTTATTTATTAGGAAATTTATTTTTGAAACAATCACATTATTATGACTAGTAAAATTTTATTAAATTAAAAAATATAAACATATATATTCTATATAAATATATTTTGATATTTTTGTTTAAAAATTAAAGGTAAATTTTTAATTTAATGATTTTTAAATTCAAATATCTAACCAGAATATATTTATTAATTTGATTTTTTTTAATTTTCCAATTTAATATTTAATTTAAATTTTTATTTTTTTATTTACTAAATAAATAATTAAATTTATTTTTATTAAAATATTTTAAATAATATTATCTATTGATATCTAATGTAATAAATAATATAAATATGTTAGACAATAATATATTTTGGATACAACTTTTCTAATAAAGTGCACTTTTTTTTAGTATTGCTTAAATAATAAGTAGTAAATATATTTCAGAACTACAAAATAACCTATCTTTAATTTAGATAAGAGCTTAAATTATAAAAATCTAACAATTAATTTACAAAGTTGTTCCACTAACTCTTTCACTAACCCATTGAAAAACTCAAAACACATTATATTCTTCCTCTTCTTTTCTTTTTCAACGAATCTCTTTTTCGAATCCCTAGATTTTTTCCACCATTGTTTTATATTCAAATGATCTATTTAGAAAGTTTGATGAAGTCGAGTATAAATATTATAGAAAATTAAGAGAATAATAAAAAAAAACAATTATGTCTTTTATGTATTCGAAATATATTATTTATTGTTTTGAAAGCATTAATCATGCCGAAAGAAAAAATACGATTTTTCAACAAAAGTTTTACTCTTAACATTGAAACTATAATGATTTATTTGAAAATTTTGACTAAATTAATTAAACATAATGTTGAATTGAGTTGAGATGTTAAAGAAAAAAGAGAAATAGAAATAGAGAGAATTTTGAGATTTGATTAAAGAATAAAAGATAAACATACGACTAGCGCTCTAATTTTATAGAGAGTGAGTGATAAATAGATAAAAACTATATTTTTATTATAATGGATAAGTTGTTGTAAGATCTTATTATTTTAGTTTTGATATTTTAATGATGTAATAATTTGGTGTGAGATTTATGATTTATGGAAATACTATAATTGTGATAGGTATAACTCATATAGTAATACTATGATATTTCTATCATAATTCGAAAACAAATTAACACAAAAAATATTAAACTATATTTATTTAATTCATATAACTGATTTTTGTATATTAAATATAAATCATTCGATCAAAAAATACACAAAGTACTGAAAAATATTTTAGCATAAAATTACTTTAATTGTAACAAATTTTATAGTTGTACTACTCAATGTACATAATTGTATTTTGATAAAAAATAATTTATGTAGTTATACTACAATTAAAAAAATATTTTGTAGTAATATTTATGATATTAAATATATAGAGTATATTTACTATTATTTCTTAGAAAAAATTTGATAAAAATTCATTTTTTAATTTTTTGATAAAATTTAATATTATAAACTAAATGAAATTTTCTGAATATAACACATTTATTGATGAAATATATTTGTAATACTATGTAATTTGAAACAAATTATATTGAAACTGGATATTTCAAAAAATTCAAATGAGCAATATTTTACTTAATATGTACTCAGCATAGAATTATATTAGTTGTACTAAATTTGTAATTATATTATTCATTATAAGTTGTTATATTTTTAATGGAAAAAGTCATTTAATTATATCATAATTAAAATAAATAATTTATAATTGTATTTTATGATATTAAATGTGTAAAATATATTTGATATCATTTTATAGAAGACAAGATGACAAAAAAAATTATTTTTTATCATTTGGTAATTTCTACTACTCTAAATCAAATAAAACGTTAAGAGTATAATGATTTTTTTGATAAAATATGCTTAAAATATAAGAATAAAAAAAAATTAATAAAGATAAAAAATTATTCAAATATAAAATAATTTTAAAATATTATATATTAACCTATAAGATAATGCGATTACATTTTTATTTAAAAAACAAAAGTTTTTCGGTTACATTTCTCTCTCATGGCGTTTGATAATGTGATTACATTTCTCTAGGGTTTCATAGTGACGGCGATAAGATTTTCCGATGATGAAGGGGTACTTCCGGTTATTTATGGATCTGAAGAGATTGCAAGAAACAAATTCACGATCTGGGGTGGATTGGAATTTTCGATAAATCAAGGATTATGTTTCTTTGAGGTTAATTTAAGGATGAATTCGAAAATACTCAGGGATGAAGAGAGGGATGATGGTACTTGGTAATGACGTTTCTGATAATAACAAAAGGTGGTATTATGGAGATAAAGGTATGTCACTAGATTTGTATGAATAAATCAATCCTATCAATTCTCAGTGCATTTGGTTTAAAGGTATTAAATAATTTTGGAAGTTTAATTGAGGCTAAATGGTTACACATTTCATAGCTGGAGATGGCGATTTTCAAATCTGTAATTTATAGAATGCTGAAGATAGATTGAATGGAGAGAGATAAACGTGTGTATGACGGTAGAATCAACGGAATGTTTGAAGTGTTGTCTAAATCGGAGAATGAACAATCACAGTGAATTTTGTTGTTTTTCTCCACTCAGATTTTCATCATTGAGGTCAACATCTAAGTTTCTTGGAAAGGGAAAGTGTTAAGTTCAGACTAGCACAAAAATAGAAAATGAGATAGAAGAGAAGATTGACAACCCTGTGAGCCGTCGAAGAGAAAAAATAAGAACATGTGATGTTTTTAATATTTCTTTCTTGATAATTAAACCCTAAGGGAATGTGCCTTAAATACACTAGCTAGCATATAGTATCTATATTTTAAACGACAACGTTTTATTAATAGATAGAGATTCTATTTTAAGACTGAATCAAGTCATTGCTTCGGTCTTGTCTTGTCTTAGCCACTTTGTGAGACAAACTTCTTATCTTTAGCTTTGATTCTTCTATCTTTAGTTCTAGGTTTCTTCTTCATAAAAACCATTGACAATCTCAACCTATCAGAAAGGTTTGGAGGTTTGCATTACAGTGAACGATCAGTATTCATGTGGTCTATCTAAGGTACAGATTAGCTAAGTTATATTTAACAAGAATTTATCAATGGTATTTAATAGGAGTAAGATGGCTAATGTTTTGTTTTTTGCTTTTGGGTGATGGAAAAAACTGTTTATGAGAACATAAGAGGTTTTTTATACAAGTCTTAGTCTGTTGCAGGGATCAAAGATTTGAAGGTGAAGTAATCGAAATATTCAAAGGTGCCCGTAGATATGGAAGTAATAATAAACAAAAAAGATTATTTGAGTGGTCATTGTTACGTGTGTGTGATATTGAGTCTCTAATTAATATTCGGTTACAAGGATTACATACTTATGAGTTCCGGTTGTATTACTATGTGTTTACGTATAACTTGCAGGTCACTAGGTTCAGGAGGGTTTCTAAGGTATTGAGGTACGAAATCATTTTACAGAGGCAGCGATGTTTGTCTCAAGGATATGATATACTGGGGATCAAAGTAACAATGGTATTAATGGACAAAGATCAAAAGGATACCAGGTTAATCAATAAAAGATTTAGTCATGCCTATTCGGGCCATGGTCGGGCTGGCTTCCAGAGTTCAATTTCTCCAGCTGCTTCAGTTCTGAGCCAGATTGACACGTCTTCAGTAAAATGAGAATAACTTCTGAACCGTATCTGATAATGATCTGCGACTGGTCTCAAATGAAAACTGACTCAAATATATATCTTATTTCCAACAATTAGCACAATCCAACATCTGGAAGGAATCCAACAAATATCAAACTTCTGAACCTTTTACATGTTCCTTGCAGTTCCAGAATGTTGTTTTCATTCCAAAACAGCATTTTCTCTTTCAAAGCAACCTAAAACCTATGAACACTCTAAAATACACATAAAAGACTCTAAAGGACTCTAAAAGACACTGAAATAATAATAAAAAAGTTAGAATGAGTCAAATATGAGATATCACAACTTTTATCTAATACCAAATTATCACAGCTACTCCACATGTGATATATTCGTGTTTTCACATTTTTTTCTTAGTCTAGGTCTTTAGTATTTTCTCATTTTTCCAAAGTTTTAGGTCTTAATTTAGGTGATAGAGTACTCCGAAGGAGTAAAGAGACATCAAAAAGCAAATTAGACAAAACATGAAGAATTATGCTCAAAACGTCATTTCACCCGGTCGGGTGGTTTCATTTCATCCGACCAGTCGTTTATGCTCGTTCACTAGCCAAATCCATGAAAGAGAGATCGATCGGGTATAAACTTCACCCAACCGATCCTCCATCCCACAAGCCATCAGTGCGAAAGACAGATCGATCGGGTATACGCTTCACCCGACGGATCCTCCATCCCACAAGCCATCCACGCGGAACTACGATCAATTGGGCATCTGTTGGGATTTATAGTATAAAGTTGAATGGGAGATTGTCTTGATCAAACAATCATAAGTTGAATCAATGTATTCTAAAAGATGTGACTTTAGGAAAGATGTGACTTTCGGAAAAATGTGACTTTCGGAAAGATATGACTTTCGGAAAGATGTAACTTTTCGGAAAGATGTGACTTTTCAGAAGGATGCGACTTTTCGGAAAGATGCGACTTTTCAATTCATAATCGAAGAATCACGATTGTTGGAAACAACCATGCACTTACTATAAATACAAAGTCATTCCCACAGATTTTGAAAATGGATTTTTTACAGAATTCTTTTTGAGAGAAACAAAACTATTAATGAGTTCTTGTCATTTCAAAGTATGTGTGATTCAAGCCGTCGTTTGAGTTCGACAAGGCATCGGAGTTTGACAGTACCGCCATTCCGGTGAGGTAAGTCCGTCCTATCCTGGGAGGTTATATTCCATCAACCGTTGGTACCGAGCGGGGAATAGTTTCCTTAAAGAAACACGGTTTTGCCGTGAATTCGGATTTAAATATTTAATTATAATTTTAATATATTTGTTTTGCTTGTAACTTTTGATTCCTTTGGCAGAATCAAGTGATCTTGGTGTCTGTGTGTATATGCTAAAATTATCTTTCTAACAAGATATAAAACGTAATTTTTCAATCTGTAAATAGAAAGATATGAAAGTTATAAAAGTGGAAAACGTTTTATAACATATGTTCAGTTGTGAAACATCGGATCTAACAATCTTAAGGAAACTATTCTATCCCTGGTTTCTGTTTCACGTCTTTGACGACTAGAACATTTTTTTTCTATGTCATTGTTGAGATTAAAACCAAGTGTTGGTTTTCTACTTATTGAGACTAAATCCTTTATGGATTTCTACTCATAT
>KE157223.1:0-24613 GCA_000411055.1 Leavenworthia alabamica
GACCTCCACGCTACAACTGCGGGAGGGTAATAGAATATGTAAACACTATATTCTGTTTCATTTTATAATCACCTCCGACACGTAAGGAGTAGTGGAGTGATGTGTAATCATACGGTTGTAACTAAGCCTATATTAAGGCCTCTGTTTGTATACGAGAAGGCAAGGAAGTTATTCACAAACTTATAATGAGAACAACATCTTAAGGTTTCTACCTACGCTAAAAATCAACAGCTGGCCAAAAATGAGAAATAGAACAATGAGGAAAATAAAGAAGACAGAAAGATAGCATGCACGATCATTTTGATGATAAGCTTTTAACATCAAGTTATTAAGAAAGTCTACTTGATGATTAGTTCTCCTAAACGGAATTTTTTCCACAAGCGGTTTCATGGCATTTGTGAAATCCAATCCGCAAAATAATTTGACTTCTAACAAAGCCGTTTAATTTAATAATTAAACCAGCAATATCTTTTGCATTCGAAAACATTCAGATCACAAAAACCAACTCTTAAACAGTTAATTAACAGTACTGCAAATTAGATCTTTCTCCTGAGTATCCGTAGAACTTCCTTTAGCAGTTGCAGACATGGAAAATTCTGTTCAGTATTATCCTGGACAACTAACTGCAAAGAAAAAAAGCTACGATCATAATCATGCTAGCACTCACTCACGAGGCAACTAACAACAAAATCAAGCTATGTCACAAACTAAAATAGCAGAGATCAAAGAATTACTACTATGCAAATCATAAGTTCCATTAACATTCTTCTAAAACGATAGAAGATTAGCTAGTAAGAGAGAAACTATCTTTAAAACGCGTACTGCTGATTATCGAAGAGACTGAAAAACATAACATAAAAATCAATGTGATTAACAGAAACCAGAAGATTCGTAGATTTTAGGCAAGGAGACGCCACTGGAGACTAATTTCAGCAAGAAGAAACTAAGCTTTGGAGAAAGAGAATGAGAAGGATAAATCAAACATCGTCTTAGCATTGATCGAACAGTATTACTCAAATCGACGCATAATCGCTACGTCCAACACACAAATGTTCTCAGATAAAGGATCAGCGATCATCAGTCTTCTCGAAACTTAAAAAAAAATCGAAGCCAGAGCATCGCATGACAGTTCGAAATTCTACTCGAACTACAAGCTACGCGCATAAATTCTTACCGGTGAAATCGCTTTTCAGCTGGAATGCGCTAACTATAAATGTTCGGCGGGAGTAAGAATGTAAGATGACGAAACTGGAGAGAAAATCGCCGATGACACTCTGAGGGTAAAGATTTGAAATCGCTGGGATGCTAATGATTTGATTACTGGACCGTTTGGCTCGTTATGTCTACTTATGTAATTTTTTTTAATTTATTTTAGAAACCTATATCATTTTTGTAATTAACTATTATGATTTCCATGGATAGTTTAAAACTTTAAACTATTAAAGGAAAAATTAGTAGTTGCAAATTTATATACAACGCTGAATTAATTATTTATTTAAAACAACTAAAAAAAAAAGAATTAAGGAAAATAGAGACGAAATCTATCTCCTTATCCTCACCAGTCACCACAGAAGCAAACATAAACCAATGGAAACCAAATTTCTCTAAGGAGAAAAAACCAATCAGAAGAAGCTGAGTAAACTCTAAAGCTCACATAAAAATGGCGTCTCTTCTAGGAGCATCTTCTTCCGCAATCTGGACTTCTCCTTCTCTTTCTTCTTCTTCCTCAACACCTTCAACCTCCCTCATTTGCTTTAGGCCAGGTAAAACCAAATCTCTCGAGACCTTAAACCCCAATTCGAAATCCTGGTGAATCCAATGTTGAATTTTTTTTACAGGGAATGTTTGTAGAAGCAAGTTAAATGCAGGAACACAAATAAGGCCAAAGAAGAACAAGTCTCGTTACCATGTCTCGGTTATGAATGTAGCTACAGAAATCAACTCTACTGAACAAGTATGCAATTTTGATGATGTTTACATAAAAAAGTTTCAGACTTTGTTTGATTTATAGAATAATTGTTAATGTTTTTAGGTAAAGAAGTTTGATTCAAAGAAGAGTGCGAGGCCTGTTTATCCATTTGCAGCTATAGTTGGGCAAGATGAGATGAAGTTATGTCTTTTATTGAATGTGATTGATCCAAAGATTGGTGGTGTGATGATAATGGGTGATAGAGGAACTGGCAAATCTACAACTGTTAGATCATTAGTTGATTTATTACCTGAGATTAAGGTAGTTGCTGGTGACCCTTATAACTCGGATCCTTTAGATCCAGAGTTTATGGGTGTTGAGGTAAGGGAGAAAGTCGAAAGAGGAGAGCAACTTCCTGTTATTGCTACTAAGATTAATATGGTTGATCTTCCATTAGGTGCAACTGAAGATAGAGTTTGTGGAACCATTGATATCGAAAAGGCTTTAACAGAAGGTGTAAAAGCCTTTGAGCCTGGTTTGTTGGCTAAAGCTAATAGAGGGATTCTTTATGTTGATGAAGTCAATCTATTGGATGATCATTTGGTTGATGTTCTTTTGGATTCAGCTGCTTCTGGTTGGAACACTGTTGAGAGAGAAGGCATATCGATCTCTCACCCTGCAAGGTTTATCTTGATTGGTTCTGGAAATCCTGAAGAAGGAGAGCTTAGGCCACAACTTCTTGATAGGTTTGGAATGCATGCTCAAGTAGGGACAGTTAGAGATGCTGATTTACGAGTCAAGATTGTTGAAGAGAGAGCTCGTTTTGATAGTAACCCAAAAGATTTCCGTGAAACTTACAAAACTGAGCAGGACAAGCTTCAAGACCAGATTTCATCTGCCAGGGCAAATCTTTCTGCGGTTCAGATTGATCGGGAACTGAAGGTGAAGATCTCTAGGGTCTGTTCAGAGCTCAATGTTGATGGGTTGAGAGGAGATATAGTTACTAACAGAGCAGCAAAAGCACTTGCAGCTCTCAAAGGAAAAGATCGAGTAACTGCAGATGATGTTGCTACCGTTATCCCTAACTGCTTGAGGCATCGTCTGAGGAAAGATCCACTAGAATCTATTGATTCAGGAGTGCTAGTTTCCGAGAAGTTCGCCGAAGTTTTCAGCTGAATAAGAGATTATGTGATCATTTTCTGAACTTTTCCTACTCTGTAAACGGTGAGAAGAACCAAAAACAATAAACAAGCAAGTCTGATTGAATATAGAGTGTATGCATTCTTCATCAAGCTGAGTTGAATGTAAAATCTAAGCTTTCTCCATTAAGTTTTGTTGTTCAAATCATAGATTCAACTGTTTAAGCTTTAACATTTAAAAGAAAATTTTCAAACGTTGTGATGTTATAAAGGTTTTTGCTAAATCCATAGCAATATGATACTAACTACTATTGACCTCCTGAACATTAAATTTTTGATTTAATTCGTCTTTTTATAATAAACTAAACCGGAAAATTAATGTGTCAATCTATTAAAATGATAAATCTCAATTTTGTTCGGTTTAAGTCGGGAAATATTTTGGTTTACATTAATAAATAAAACTTAATATCAGAAAATGTGTTGTCTTGCTTCTTCATCTGCGTTTCCTTCGTCTTCTTCCCTTATCACTCCACTTCGCAACAAGCTCTTACTCGTCATCGGCCATAATCTCCGGCACCAAAGTCAACAAATTCGCCGTCGGATTTCTCAAATCAGAGCAATGAGAGCTGTAATTCAGAGAGTCTCATCTTCGTCCGTTAAGGTCAGTTTTTTAGTTGATGATACACTCTTTCAATAGAAATCTCAAAACACATTCTTTGACCTCCGATATATTCGACAGGTGGATGGCAAAATCGTGTCGGAGATTGGCCCTGGTCTCTTGGTTTTAATTGGAATCCATGAATCAGATACTGATTCTGACGCTGATTACATGTATGTACAATCTTAATTCTTCCATCTATATTTTCATTTTACAGATTCTGAAATTTTAACAAATTTCATTAGATGTCGAAAAGTTTTAAACATGAGATTGTTTACTAATGAAAGCACTGGCAAAGGATGGGACCAAAATGTAAGTTCTCTTAACAATTAATTCGTTTTTTATATATTGAACAAATAATGGATACTTCTTTGATGATGTTTCTTGTTGCAGGTAATGCAAATAAATTATGAAGTTTTACTTGGTAACTTATCCTTATTAAAATCTGTTTATTAGTATGATTAGAGAAAACTTCAGATTCTGGTAAATGTAATGAGATTTGTCTTCTTTGCTTACTCTCATCTTTTTGGATCTTTGTGTTAAATACAGTAAGTCAGTTTACATTATACGGATTCTTGAAAGGTAACAAACCAGATTTTCATGTCGCAATGCCACCTGAGAAAGCAAAACCATTTTATGCATCTTTAGTAGATAAATTCAAGACTGCATATAATCCTGATGCAGTCAAAGGTATAATATGACTAACCTCTCATTGATCTTTTTCTCTTTTTTCCCACTCTTGTTGACTGATATCAGTGATATGATATGGTTGTCTTCTTCACAGATGGTGTGTTTGGTGCTATGATGAAGGTACCTTTCATTTCCGTTCGTCATATTGTGTTGTTAAAACAACTTCTCTTGCTTATGATGCTTTCATCTTATAAGGTCAATATTGAAAACGATGGTCCAGTGACGATGCAGCTTGACTCATTCCAATCCTCCAAGTAGGTTAAGATGTTGTTATACACAAAGTTATTAGCCATTGGTTTGTTACAAAGCAAGTCTTGATTTGTTTCAGATGTGAGAAAAAGGCGTCTGCAGATTCATAAAGAGGAAACTATAGAATATATATAGATTCATGTGATACATTCATAGTTCATTGGATTATGACTGTTGATTCCATATTACATGCAATTGTTGTTTCTTCATATTACACTAGAAAATAAAGAACATGTTTATTTACAGTTATCATTTATATGAACATGTTTTATTTTCGGATAAACTTGGTATGATCTATTTCTATCCAACTAAAATCTAAAACATGTCTCAATAATATCAACTATAACTTTTTTCCTGCTAAATTACTACTTTACTATAATATTATTAATGGAAAAGTTTTCTAATTATTTTATTTGATAAAACTATATATTAAATTGACAAAAAATATTATTTTATTAGCAACTGAATTTGTTCTGCAATAGCGTTTACCAGTTCATGGCCGCCATAAACCCGAAGATTTCGTCAACATGTTTGTTCTCTAATCTTTCCAACGACTTCAAAACATATATACTTAATCATGCATATAAATAATATGAAATGATTGAACCCTAATTATTAGTTTTTATTTCAAAAGACAACCAAAATCAATAACGTTTCGTCGTTACCCACTACCACATTTCATTTCATTACATAACAATACAACATATCATTCTTTTCATATTATCATCTCTAAAGATCTTAACTGATGGGAGCGTACAGAGCTGACGACGACTATGATTATCTTTTCAAGCTAGTCTTGATCGGAGATTCCGGCGTTGGAAAATCCAATCTTTTGTCTCGATTCACCAGAAACGAATTTAGTATCGAGTCAAAGTCAACCATCGGTGTTGAATTCGCTACAAGAAGCGTTCACGTCGATGAGAAAATTATCAAAGCTCAGCTTTGGGATACCGCCGGTCAAGAAAGGTAATTAATACATGATAATTCTATAGTTATTATCTCTTTAGTCTATGCTTTGACTTTTTATTTGTTCTCTCTGTTACTATATGCTCTATTTCTTCTCTTTATAGATACAGAGCGATCACGAGTGCATATTACAGAGGAGCAGTAGGGGCTCTTCTAGTATACGACATAACTCGACACATAACGTTTGAAAACATTGAACGATGGCTCAAGGAGCTTCGTGACCATACTGATGCCAACGTTGTGATCATGCTTGTTGGAAACAAATCAGATCTTCGTCACCTTCGTGCGGTTCCTACAGATGAAGCTAGATCATTTTCTGAAAGAGAAAACATGTTTTTCATGGAGACTTCAGCTCTTGATGCTACAAATGTTGAACAAGCTTTTACTCATGTCTTGACTCAGATATATCGAGTAATGAGCCGTAAAGCTCTTGATGGGACTGGAGATCCGAGGTCTTTGCCTAAAGGACAAACCATTGATATTGGAAACAAAGATGATGTTACTGCTGTTAAATCTTCTAGTTGTTGTTCCGGTTGAGATCATTGTTTTGCTTTTGTAAACTCTTTTTTAACAAAGGAGGTTTTGGTTATGGGATTTGGACGTTTGATTTTAAGGTTATGAGACCGGTTTGGTTTTACTACGCAAACCGAAGTTGTATTGATCGTTTGATAAGGTTGATTTAGCCGTGAATAACAATGAAAAACATTTAAACTGAATCAAACCGAAAAGTCTCTCTCAAACAACTAAACTGGTCAAAGGAAACTAACATGTTTGCCTTTACTTACATATGCTTGCGTGATTTCTGATTTCGACAATGTTAGATCTTTGGTAAAAAACATCATATTGCTAAATAAATAAAAATCAATAGACCTTAACTTGAAACAAAAGGAACAAAAAAAAGACGATGACACTTTTGACCTTGTTTCACACGGAAGCAAGTTAGGTCCACCGTCCAAATTATTAAGACAAGATCCTTCCTTACAAGTCTCATCAATAATTCGTATGAGGATGTTTATTGTTTCGTACACATGACAATCATCACAATAGTACTCAATGCGGTTATTATTTCTTATAAACTAGTAATTCATAAGTATATTGCTGAAGAAATGAGAACAATACAGCAAAGATTAATTATGTTCAAAGTTAAGAATCGTCAAATAAATAAACTCCACCTGTCCCCTAACTTCAGTTTTATCCGTAAAAAAAAGTTATCCAAATGTGGGCTTTCTGGTACATAAAGGCCCAACTTTTCGAGCATTTTTTTTCTTTCTTTTTTGTTTCCTTGGAGTATAACATAATTTGGGATTTTACCATAATAAAATGTGTAACGTGCACGTCTCAATACGTGAGGTTTTTATAGATTGACGTTAATTAAATTGATGCAGCTGTAGTATCTAAATAAAAATTCTTAAAAAGGAACTATAAAGGTAAAGGAAACCAAAATTCATGGTTGACTAAACACTTTACGTTAAACATATGTTTATCGAATAGTTTAATTATCTATGTTGGACCTTACTTGACCTCCACGATGGATCAATCTTATTTTAAAATTTACGAGATAAATCGTAAATATTCTAAAAAACAAATATCCACTTTGAATGTGAACAAATATGATCACGATCAAAGTTATAATTTAAACGGTTGATTATAGATGATGTTGTTGTACGTACCCTCTTCTTGTTGACATTTAAATGAGTGGAGTTTGATGGTGATAATTGATCACTTATCCAACTAGTGAAAACTAACGTCGGAAACTCTCGGCTTCAATACTATATACGTAAATGCATGGAGATCTTATTTTTTTGGAGTAAAGTTCTCATCCCATTCACGGTTTCAAAACGAATATACAAATTTATTAGCTAAACATAGTTTTCTTTCATGTCATGATTGAGTTTTATTTTGCACTTGTCCTTCTTTTCTTATATCTATTGTATACAACGATTATATGTCTGTTTAATTAAATGAAATTGTTGGAAAAAAAAAGATTTAGACATATACTACGAACCCACATAAAAACCTTTTTAAAGTATATATAAATAAATGTATCAAAATCATAGATAAATAATTATACTTTATACAATAAAACAAAAAAGAATTATAATCCTCTCTTAAATAATGAATGGTTTGCAAAGAACATGCTTCACTTAATCAAAGACTTTGGTTTGGTCTCATAGGTTACTTGCAAGGCATAAGAAAAAAGTGTTATACCTCTATTTATATATATATATATGTCTACTTCAAATTTTATCATCATTTCTTCTTACATAAAAAATCAGAGGAAAAAACATAGGGACAAAAGAAACAACATATAAGATATGGAGATCAAAGTTGTTGAAGATCATCAAAAATTTACTAAAGACGACATCAAAAAGCCACTTCTCCAACAACAAGACAAAGACTTTCCAGATGTAGAAAGAACAACATGGATACAAAAAGCAATAGGTCAAACATTTCAAACCACTGCTCATTTAGCTAATCTCTTACCAACAGGAACTGTTCTTGCATTCCAGCTTTTATCTCCAATATTCTCAAACGGTGGTCAATGTGATTTAGTTAGCAAGATCATGACATTATCACTAGTGATAATATGTGGATTCTCTTGCTTTATACTTAGCTTCACAGATTCTTACAAAGACAAAAATGGTACTATATGCTATGGATTCGCAACATTCAATGGGTTTTGGATCATTGATGGATCCGCAACACTTCCTCAAGAACTATCTAAAACATATAAACT
This sequence comes from Leavenworthia alabamica, assembly GCA_000411055.1. NCBI lineage: Eukaryota > Viridiplantae > Streptophyta > Magnoliopsida > Brassicales > Brassicaceae > Leavenworthia > Leavenworthia alabamica. The sequence goes on from KE157223.1 coordinate 8,349, forward strand.
AAAGTTTATAGATTTTGCTCATGCTTTCATGTCGTTATTGGTGTTTGGAGCAGTGGTTTTATTCGATAGAAATGCAGTAAATTGTTTCTTTCCGGCACCATCAGCGGAAGCATTAGAGGTTCTTACGGCATTACCAGTAGGTGTAGGGGTGTTTTGTAGTATGTTGTTTGCTGTATTTCCTACAAAACGTAATGGAATTGGTTTTCCAGTTTCTGGTAAATGATATTATCAATGTAATGTTATTATTTTGTAATTTGATCTGTTTTTATGTAACTTGTGGTTCAAGATTCTTTCTTTGATGATCTCTTGAGAGAGACTATATATTTCAAAAATCATATAATTCTGAATCAGAAGATCCTAAAATTCATATTTACTAGTAACAAAGTTTTAAGATTTGCAATGGCAGGTCTCGTAATTACAAAAAAAATGAAAAAGAGAGGTAATTTAGATTACCTCGGGTAGAACCATAATCCAGATCACACTGGAAAACCATAGAACCATACACCCAGATTACACTGGGAACCATACTCCAGATTGCACTAGAACCAAAGCGACAGAATATCTCTCTGCCAAACCGGGTACCAATATGCATCGAACCCTGGTTGGAAACATACTCAACTGTTACTCAACCACCTTAAACAGGTTCGTATTGGTGATTTATGCTCTATTTTATTTGTACTTAAAGGCTTCTATCGAACCGAACTTTTCTCGGTTTAGAATGGTTCACTTATTATTTCGCTTGTTTATATCTTGATTCCCGGTTTAATCCAGTTTGGTAAAAAAAATTTCCAAAAATCAGAAATAATAAGTTACGCTTATGTTTTAAATTGAGGGCAATAATATATCATGCTCATTCATGAATCATCACTGTTGTTACTGTTAGTAATAGGTTCTTGTGGTTTTGGGTTCTGTTTCGATGTGGTTACAGTTTCACGAAGCTTTTGTCATGACTCATGAGTCTTGTCATTCCATGGGAACAGATTAATCATTCATGCTCATCTGGTTGTGTTTCGAAAGATTCAAGATTTAGAAGAAACGTTAGTTTCTTGAGTTAGAGGAATGTGAGAGGAAGTAACGATGAAGTTAATGAGATAGAATCATGTTGACAAAGAACCAGGATTTAGTTGGATTGAGATAAAGAACAAAGTACTTATGTTTCGTGTCGGAGATAGAACTCACCCGAGAAGCAAAGAGACTTGCGGAAAACTTTAGCTTAGAAAGTGTTTATATGATGTGAGAAAAATTAAAAGGAGAAGCTTGTATTGTATATGACCAAAAAAAAAAGGTAGGAGGATGAAAAAGAAATAGCTTCTAGAAGTTGTAAAAGATATTGAATGTTGACAAATTTTAAAATCATTATTATGTCATCTCATTAATGTCTCTGGTACACGTAGAGATACAGTTAACCAAACAAGACCACAAATTGCCACATGGGGCCTATGCTAAGAAGTAAGAACTACTTCAACTGTTCCTATACTTCTCCGAAATTTCTTCTTTCCTCTTCTCACGTCGTATTCTCTTAAATTCAAGTTGTGAATTGTGATATTATTAAATCTTTTGGAAATATTTTCTTTAATTTCTGTTGGTAATAATATAACAAATATTTTATAATATTTGGATAGAACTTGAAAAGTTTCAGATAATAATATTAAACCGACATTTGAAATTATAAGTGGACTACATATATATAGATCACTAATTGACATGAATTATGATATTCTTTTAATGTTTAGTGTTTATGCTTCTTAACTGAGGTATACAATCCGGTACATGATTTATTTAAATTTCGGTTAAGGTATAATCGACATCCTTATTTTCTCAAAATCATACTTCACAACAAATGATATAATATAAAGATCTTGATTACAAAATATCCCAAAGATATTTTTGAGAAAAATCGATTATTTTGCTGTCTTTGTTTCTCGGTGTTTATTTCAATGCACTAGCAAATCATAGAGAAATTTTTGTCGTTACATTTACAATATCTAATTTTGTCAGTATCAAAATTAGTACGTGTGTAGTAATACAGACCACTCAGTCAATCTGGACCAAACACAACCGTTGATCTATCTTTTTGTTTTATTCAAAACAAATTAAAAGCGTGTTTCTTTTATTTTTGTAGCCGTGCATTAGTCTCTATATATACACCAAGAATTCACCATTAAAACCAATTAGAAATCCTAATACTTTCACAACTTTCTAGTCAAACGTTTTCAATACGAACAATATCTAGAGAAGAGGTGATGGTTAGATCAGAATTTGGAAGAAAGAGATTATTATCTGGAACTGAGATGGCTCCGGCGCCGGTTATTTCTCTCCGGAGATGTTCAATATCTCCAACACTAGAGACCATTTTTGAAGAAAGGTCCGATGATATTAAACATCAAGATCATTATTGCAGTGTTGTCGTAGGACAACGACATCGTTTGTTTCTTCTTGTTCCGGCGATCATATCGGCTTTATCATGTGTTTTGTTGTATAGACAAGATCGTGTTGTTCGATTTTCTTGAACATATATTTACAATAACTATATTTCAATGTTATAAACAGAAGAGTTTTCTATAATCTCATGTTTTTTCTTGTTAGTTCATTGTAATAATATGTTCAATTTACATAAAAATTTATGCTCATTAAGTTCTGTTTTTTTTTACCAAAAGGATAAGTTTTAAACAAGGCTCATTTTTGACAAATTAAATCAGATGCAGAAACATTCTCAAATGTGTAAACGAACTATGCCGATCTAATTCTTCAACACATTAAAACGAGGTTTTTGCATAACGCATTTTATAATAAAAACATTTTCTTATCTAAAGTTATATAGAGATTTTGTTATTAACAAGATTAAAGAATCAATAGTTTTTGATAGTCTTGTACAATAAAAAGTACAAAAACATTGAGAGTAAAAGAGGAAGAAAGATCACAATTCGTTTTGGCGCTTTGACTGCAAAAGCATCACAACCTTCTTCAAAAATAGTCTCCAATTTAGGCTGTGAAATGCTCTTTGGTAATCTCCTCTGCTGAATCCGATGAGATAGCGAAGGTGCAACCTCTCCCCATGTTTCAATAAACCTCATTTCATTCGCCATTGATGCAATCTTATGAGTTTTATTATGAAATATTAGGTTTTGTTGTCCTTAAATGGGCAGAGGATGTTATATGAATTTTTGTATTGTTTAATTAGCGAATGGGAAACAAAGGCAGGGCTTATATAGAGGAGACTAGAAGACTTTAGAAGTAATAATATATAAATATCAATTCCAAAAATATCAGGACAATGACTTACTCATCTCTTAATTTAAGGTATTGAGCTAAATTTAGTGGTTCTCTAGAAAGTAAAAAACAGTTAGTGCATATAATCCCTAATAAATTAACTGTTCAATTGTACTATTTATAGCTTGTTTTTCTAAGAAAATTTATAAAATTACACCAACTATTTGTCGATTTCATAAAAATATAAATTTTTTTAGACACTGAAAAAATATATGAACTAATTATTTCATTACAAAACATAAATTTTAAAATTTTATTCATTAAATATAAAATCTTTTATTTTACTTTTTTAATAATAAAAGTAATATTTAAATCATAATTATCTTATAAAACTCAAAAAATAATTCCTATAATTTCAGTATGAAAGTTAAAATTATTTTCTCAAAAATATAATCTTGAAATTGTATATAAATATACTAACATAAGTTGTATTTATTTATGATTTGGATAGTTTTATGATGTAAATAATATAATATACATATAATATAAGTGATTGTTGTTCTTTAACAAAAATCAGTGATTGTTGTTAACAAAGTCAACCAAAAAATAAAAAAATTCTGATGAAAAAAATTAATTATTGTGGGAGAAAAAGAAACTTGAAATTAGGGTGTACACAAAGGGAATATTCAGTATTTTAAAACTATTTGTTAATCGATTCGTTAGAATCATCAATTTTTAGATTAGTATTCGTTTTGAAATAATTAAATATTCTCTAAAATTCTAATTATTTGTGAATATTCGATTCATTTTATTTTAATTTAAAAATAATTATAAAATTATTTTTTCAAAAATATATTTTAAAATGATAATGTTTATTTAAAAATTACATAGTTTCTTATTAATTTATTAAACTTTGATATTTATATAATTAATCTGATAAATAAAAAAATTTAGTTTGTATATATATAATTAATATATAATCATATATATATATAGATATATCGAATTGAATATCCTCTTCTAAAATTTTAATATTTGATATTTGATTAGTTTTTAAAGAATATTAATTTTTATTATTTGATTTGCTTCGTAAAATTTTAAATATTTGATTTTTTCTATTCAAATTGAAATAAATACCGAATGTAAACGAATATAACTAATATTTTGTCCACCCCTATCTGAAACTCCTCCAATGGCGGAAGAAGACGAGCCAACTCCACCGGAACCTATGCTTTCTTCTCCGCCGGGAACTTCACTTCAACCCGAAAATCCACCGCCGGAAACATCTACTCCTGCTATATTCGATCCTAGTCGAAGTAATTCTCTTAATGTCCCCTTTATTATTCAACATTAAATTGATTTTTAGGGTTTGCTTTCTGGATGATCTCCCTTTAATTAAACTGATATTGCTATCTCCAAATTCCACTCCTCCATTGTTTTATCGTAAACAAAGGTTGCATAATCCAAAATCGTTGGCCTCTGCATAGTTACGATTTTGACTAAGTATAGAGCGAGCTCAGTCTTTTCGTTATTCTATGAGAGCTTCAATTCTGGAAGATTTAGAATGAAACAGTAATGTAAAGATCCTTGTTGTTTGGTTGTTCTGATCATTGAATTGATTCACCAGCTTGCTATGTTGTGATTCTTTCAATGTCTGCATTGTGTGTGATGTGAATCTTTTTTTATCTAACCTAATGGTTTGATTCCTTTGTTTTGAAAGTGATTGGGATGATCAAAAGGAAGGCTTTGATTAAGGATTTAGCTGCAGCTTACCACACTGAATGTATTGCTCATTCCCGAACACTTCTGGAGCTCCAAAAGACAATGGACGAGGTTTTGTATCGATTCTTCTATCTGTTTGCGAACTGACTTTTTCACATGTTCTAACTTGTTTGAATTTGCCCTGTTTATTTACAGCCTTTTCTGTACACAAAAGCTCCGGAAAAGAGTCTGAGAAAAGAGTCTTTGAGGTCTTCTTCCAAACGAGCTAAGAAGAAACGTTAAAAGAACAAGACTTGGTATGATGCTTAAGACTACATAGATATGAATGTTCATAGGTCTGTTATTAATCTTGTTTGAAGTTATTGAGAAATTGAAGTTTTATTTGATTATCTAAATTATATACAATATTCACACGTTTACTAAGAACAATTTGAATCACCCTTTCTAAAGACATATCTTAACTAGACGGAGCGAAAATCCGGTAAACCGGTCTGAGACAATCAACCGCAGCAACCACCTGATGCATAGCTTTCAAACATAATCTCTGAAACCAGTTAGTGTCTGGAGCAATAACAATCATAGAAGACTGAAGATACATCGAAGCTGCTCGTTTCACAAGCTCATTTCGAATGGCTATGTTAGAAGAATCCATCTCAGACAAGAAAAATCCATCTTGGGAAGGAACACTATGATGTTGTTGTTGACAATAAAACATCGAACCAAACCCATCGGAACTTGAGATCACGTCTTTCAAGCTTGTGTAACGGAGATCATTATGATCATTGTCGTCGGATATAAAGAGGAAGGGTGTTTTTTGTAACATTTGGAAACTTTGTCTCCATATTCGTAGTAAGATTTAAATGATGGGGTGGCTGATGAGTTAAATATCTTCCTCTGTTTTAGACGGACCGGTTCTTCCTTCTATTTAGCCAGAATTATCGGAAAGGCCCTAAATTTTTGAGACTTTCCACTTTTAAACCGCTAATAGTGGAAACTCTTGTGGACATACATATAAACACCGCCCTAGACCAAACAAAAAGCTATAAACCGACACTAAACCAAATTTGATATATAGAAAGTGATCGTCTTAACCAAATTAACTCCCAATTTGGTATAGTCTAAATCGAAGTTGAAGTTCTTCTATTTCTATACTTTTTTGGTTTATTGCCCATCGTCTAAATTTTTAATATCGAATTTGGTGTAACAATTCGGTTCATTTGAATGGTACTTCATATAATTAAACAAAATGAATGTTAATGAGGACCATAACGTATAAATAGTCATTTATATTCGTAATGCAGTGATTGATCAATCAGGAAAAGAATATAAGCCTGACTTCAACGCAAGACGCCAGACACTGGCGTTCAGCAACTTGGGGTAGTTTTTTTTTGGGAGTACAAAATTGAACTAAATCCTAAAGGGTTTCTAAATTCTAATTACGGCCTAGAAGATAAAAATATAGAACCGGGCCTTAACCCAAATCACATTCTTTGTGCAGATTACTATTTTGGAAGATTAATTCTATCCATTAACTAATTTACGTAAATTCGTACACACTTTTGAACTTTGATGGAAACATGACATTGAACTCACTTTAACTATGCTATAATTTATATGATATTATATAACATATGTATATTATATTAGAATAGAAGCATGTCGCAACAAATATATGAGTGTATGTTGTGGTCCTTCCTTGATTGCCTGATAAATAAATAACCAATATCAATCAAGTTAAGTTAGACGAGTCGTTGTAATTCATTTACATGTAATGGGTCCTAATAAAAATAGTAAATTATTTAGAGTTACTCTAATAATGGAAAACTATATACCTCTTGGTGGACCTATGTCACCTATCTTTCAATCATAGTTATGCATGGTTTATTCCGTATAGAAGCTTAATGGACTAAATTAATAATGAGTCATGACCCACTAGATTCATTAGTGGTCCATTTTATAAGGACATTAATTCTCTTATATTTTAATGTATTTAGGAGGGTATTGAATTATATATATATATATAAAGAGCTGGGATTTAATGAGTTTTGAGTTGATTTTTGTGTATCTAGTTTATATTAAAGTGCAACAATTGTTTAGCTTATTAATTAGACTGATAAGCTAAAAAATGGCTTCATCGATCCAAAAATGTACGAAGTCTTTTTATTATTATTTGACAAACATATAAAAGTCTATAGGAAAAAACTTTTTTCAGAGGTGTGGGTGAACGCAAGTCTTCGAATAATAATTTGTACATGCTCATGATTTTCTTTTTGATGAAATTGTACATGTTAGTGTTGCACAACAAAACTTTTAAATTTTATGATAAGAAGACAAATGAACTTATCAAACACTATTCGGAAGAAAGAAATGAAAATATATGTGATGTATGTAAATTGACTTCCGGCATTTGTCTATCTTTAAATGAATTTACTATATATACACAAATATGTATTTTTCTTATTTTTTATCTTAGAGTTGCATGGTATGTTTACTAGTACGTAAAATCCCCTATTGATCCTTTTTATGATTCAAACTAAATATAACTTGTTTATTGACAGAATATTTATATTACAAAAATGACTACAGTGAATTAAAAGTTAGATTTTAAGTTTTGTGCAAAGCAGTATGAAGCACATTGCAAAGACCAGAAAAAATAGTACAAGTCCAATAAAAGGCTGTTTATGAAATCATAACATCACATCAATCTAACTGTAGTCAAAACTTACCCTTTTTCTTGGGTCAAACTTACCCCTACAATACGAATCTCGTAAAGATACAAATCTTTGAATTATTTTTCATTTTCAAGGATAATTACCATTTTCCTAACTAGTATCATGATACTATACTATAATGTAAAAAAGAAACAACAACTGTTAATTAAATAAATAAATGTCTGTTCTAATAAAAATAAAATCATTACACCTATAATTGATCAAGAATGTGATGGGAATGCATTGAAAATAAATTGGATGAACATAAGCAGATTTTTTTTTTAATAATAATAGGGATTAAGAAGAAATTTGGGTGACCAAGAAGTAGACACGTGCAGTGGTCTGGTAAAGGCAACAGTGATCGAGAAGTCAGCAAGTCTCCGTTAAGACAGCGACACGTGCTCTCGAGCCCGTCGTTAACCACTTGCTTTATTATTCTTAAATTACTTGTATTATTGATATCCTCGAACCACATTAACTATAATGGCTAATGCAATTATTAATTATTAAAGTTATTCAATTGTGGTATAATACCACTTGGCTAAAATGACAAAAAAGTGATTCAAATTGTGCGAATACAAACAATTCTTTAAGTAATTTTTTTTTTGCATGAAGGTTAAGTGATGTGATGTGGGATTGACATAGTTTAATGTTTTAAAAATAAGGAATTAAGGATTCCCGATCAATAAATTGATTAGTTAGGTGAAAATGAACCCAATATATAAAGTTTTAAAAAATGCCAAAAGTAGTTTTCATGCTTCCTTAAATACCATTTCCCTTACAATTTAGTCATTTCTATTTTTAAATATTTAATTAATTGTTTGATTTTTTGATAGGTGCTTAGATTATATGCTTAATTACTTTGGTGATTTCTTTGCATTGTCCTCAATATAACATTTTCTATTATATGTGATTAGGTTCATATAGGTTATAGCTAAACTTAGGAGTTTATGTGTTTTGGATGATTGTGGATGCAATATTCATATTTCTGTAAGATAGGTTAAAAGAAAAAAATTATGGCATTAACTTTGTTTAGTAACATGTAATCAAATTATATATGTATTGTGATCAAGATAGTTCTGTTATGTTAAAAATGTGGTCTTAATTATACCAATCTTGAATGGTGTTCGTTTTAGTTATTCAATCTTATTTTGAGATTTTGTTTTAAGTATTGAATGCGTGCATGGGATAGGAGATATTATTATTGTCTTATATATATATTCAAGCATTGATTTGATCTGACATTGCTGCAGCATTTATGTTCATAGTTAATGTACTTGGTACAATTAAAAGAAAAACAAATCTCATCTCTTGTGTATTTAAATGCTAAACACAAACTAAAATTGATCTGCCTAAAACAAACAAACTATTTTATATCAAATAAATATAAATAATAATTAATAAATAGTTAAATACTATACTAAAGATGATAACTGATAATTTAATTCAGATATTTTGTAGAGGACCATGGCAGTTCAGTGAAAATGTATATTATAAGGGGTAAAAAAGGAAATGAAAATCAAAGATGGTTTTGTGCCCAATATCTCTCTCTCTCTCCATCTGATCATAAACTCCTTTAAACACACAACATCAAATAAATTCCAATTTTATTTTGTTCATACAATCCCTAAAACCCTAGAGCACTCTTTAGTCTGACCTACTAACTCAGCTCAAGCTCCTCTCTTTCTGTAAGTCTCTAATTCTCTTCTACACTTAAGTTTTAATTTTTTTTTTTTTTTTTGTTTAAAACTAATCTTGAACCTGAATATTATGTTTTCTTTCTCAATTTTGTTCCTAAAACTCAATTCTAGATCTACAATTTTGATTTCGTGATTGTAATTTCTAATATATATAGTAGAAATAAGTATATATATAATCCCTCATAATAGTGTTTTAAAATGTTGTTTGAAATAATCAAAGCCAAGAGCTTGACACCTGTTTCATCCAGAGTCCAACGATCTGCATAGAATCCAGAACACAACAATAATGATTCCTTTAAGATTATTTAAAAAATTTATTTAATTTTGTTGTTGGTAACTAAGAAACAACTCAATTTATTAATAAGCTCCTTTTTTCACACAATTAGAAACAGCCATCTTTATATAGATAGTGAGCTCGATTTCTGCATTTTTTGTCTTCTTATCTTTAAAGTCTTACTATTGATAATCGATTCAGCAAAAAGTTGCTTTGCTTCAGATCATCTAAGTTATATAGCTTCTGATTCTTCTAGCTTCTTCTTTGATTTTTTCACTTTAATTAATTAGAAGCATCAACTTTAATTAAACTCATTTTTATCAAGATCCCATCTTTTTATTAATAGTCTGTTAGATCTAAAATGAGTAGAGCATAAATTCGAATCAGAATAACTGATATCATAGATATGTATTCTTCAAAAAAAAAAAAGTATATATTTATATATGAAAGTCATTTGAATAAAAAGTAGATAAGTATGTAAAATATATGCATTTATAAATATTATATATATATATATGTTAATATTTGTTCTTATAAGATTGTTTCTTTGTTTTTGTTTCATCTTCTTATTGCAGGCTTATGGTTGAAATCATTTCAGACTGTGCTTTTGATGACTATGCAACAGCCAGCAGACAAGCTTAAACAAAGCTGTATCTACTGACTTTGATGGTGAAATATCAAAACCCTAAATTATAATAAAAAAAAAATTTCTTTTCCTCTGAGGGTTTTCATCATCAATGCTTACAAAGTACAGTGGGTAAACCAACAAAAAAAAAAAGAGTGAAAAAACCCAAGTTGTTTTCCCCTTCTTCTTTAAATCTCGAGCCCTAAAGTTTTAATTTTTAATTAAATAAAAGCCTTTTTTCTTGAGGGGTTATATATATATGAAAAGCCAAGGCATGAGATTGCTGGAGAGAGATGTTTCGCAGACTCGGAGATGATGAAATGGTTGGAGATCTCATGAAGAATAACAACGGCGACGTGGTGGATAACAGCATCAGCAGCAACAACCGTTTAAGCAGGTGGCATCAGAATTCATCCCGGATTATTAGGGTTTCAAGAGCTTCTGGTGGTAAAGATAGACACAGCAAAGTCTGGACTTCTAAAGGTCCTCGTGACCGGCGTGTCCGGTTATCCGTCTCCACCGCTCTTCAATTCTACGATCTTCAAGATCGGTTAGGTTACGATCAGCCGAGTAAAGCTGTGGAGTGGTTAATCAAAGCAGCTGAAGAATCAATCTCTGAGCTTCCTTCACTCAACAACACAAATTTCCCAACCGATGATGATGATAATCAAATTCAGAATCAGACATTAACTGCTGCTACGGCTAATTCCTTGTCTAAATCGGCTTGTAGCAGCAATTCAGACACAAGTAAGAACTCTTCTGGTTTGTCTCTTTCGAGATCGGAGCTTAGGGATAAAGCTAGAGAGCGAGCTAGAGAAAGGACAGCTAAAGAGACACACGAAAGAGATCATCATCCTCATCATAGCCACACTTCGTTTACAGATTTGTTAAATTCCGGTTCAGGTCCGGTTAACTCAAACCGACAATGGATGACAACTCCTTCATCGCCAATGGAGTATTTTAGTTCGGGTTTAATTCTCGGGACGGGCCAAACCCATTTCCCGATTCAAACAAATTCTCATCCTTTCACATCAATCTCGGATCATCATCATCATCAAGCGTTTTCCTTCGTTCCCGACCATCTGATTTCTCCGGCAGGATCCAACGGTGGAGCATTTAACCTTGATTTCAACATGTCGACATCCCCCAGCGCCGGAGCTACCGTCTCCGCCGCTTCAAGTGGGTTCAGTGGTTTCAACAGGGGGACCCTTCAGTCCAATTCAACAAATCTTCAGCAGCAGTCATTTCACGCTAATCTACAGAGGTTTCCATCATCGGAAGGTGGAGGAGGTCCACAGTTCTTATTCAGTGCACTGCCTGTAGAGAATCACCAGTCGCAGCACAACCACAATAATCACCAGTTTCAGCTTTACTATGAAAATGGATGCAGAAACTCTGACCAAAAGGGTAAAGGCAAGAACTGAACTGATGATTCTATTATTGCATCTTTGGTTTATTTCTCAGATCCTCATTTTGTAAGTTTTTTTATTTTTGGTTTATTTCAAGAAAAATGTCAATCTTATTTATATTATGTTAAATTTGTTTACGTTTTGTTATTGTGTTGAGGGTCTTGCAAATCTTTTTAGCGTTTGTATTTTGTAATGTTGTATTTGTGATAATTAATGTCATTTTGTGTTGTGACTTCGTAATTCAATTTTTAACATATATCAAACACATCATATTCATTTGTACTATAAAGGAAAAAAAATAGTTACAGTATATAGTTTGTAGGTAAGTAAATTCTTTATATATTTAAATGTAAATCGATAAACAATTACTACATTTTTATGGAATTTTTATTTTAAAATTATTATAGTACAAAGATTATTCTTGGTATCCATAAACGAGGGTAGGTCAAGGTAACAGGGCGAGCCTTTTAAGGATACTAGATTGAATCAAATCAAATATCAGAAGAATTAAATACGCAAAAATATAGTGAAGAGACTTGAAACTTGATAAATGGATATTGACAATTTGACATGAAAAAATGATAGTACTGAAAATTTTGGGGGTAATGCCATAATGCATTGAAGAGAGTGAATCTAACATGATATGTCTCCTGTTGTGCTCTATGTTTGGTTCCCTTCTTCCTTAGCATCTCTCGTTTCTTTCTTTATGTGTCTCTCTCTCTATATGTAATAATATATATCTTCAACATTTGCCACCTGTTGTCTTCAACAATGGCCATTCCCAAAATTCCATAACTTTATTAATAATCTGTGTATTATTATAAGTTTTTAACTTTTTGCTTTCATGTGCTACTTGATCTTCTGCACCCACATGGCTAACCTATCTTTTAGGGTACTAGACTAAGTATTATTAAATTCATTCTTTTTAGCTGTTTATATAGCTTTCAACTTTTGTGTGCTTTTTGGATTTAGAGTTAAGTTGTTTAATTTAATTGTGTCTCTCATGTTGTTTTCAAGCTTTATCATTTGTTGAATAGAAAAAATGAAAAATAAATAAGCTTTATCATTGTTGCTGAAAATATAAGAATAGCTGCTGAAACGGTATAGAGTTTAGTGATTTGTATTAGTGTCAATGATGTTTTATTTTTTGAATTGGGAAAAAAGTCACAAAACTTTTTGTAGATTTTTTAATTTGTTTTGTGATAACCAAATTTTTAGTAAGTAAAACTATATTTCGAATAAAAATTTGTGTATAAAACCATAAACTGGAAAAATATTTGCTGATATAATGGTCATATTGAACAATTGATTTGCTATCGTTCTTGAATTCGTAAATACTACTTCGTTTTTGTTATATTGACCAAGGGGTGTAAATAGTATCAAAAGTCAAATAGGATAAAACTTGAATGTTTTAAAATTATTAAGCCCCATACTGCAATTATATAAACAAACAAAGCCTCTGTTAAGTGTTAAGTTTTTAACTTTTTTTTTTTCTTCTTCACTGTCACAATTAAAGTTAGAAATCCCTAAGGTTTGATCTCTATCCCTAAAGTTCAAGAATATATTAGGATTTAGGGTTTTTGGATACCCTCAATTTCGTTTTTGAATTTTACTTCGTAAATGAATCTTTGTTTTCCCCCACTTCTGTTTCCATAGATAGAATCGAAGCTATGAAACTAGGATTTCTCCTGGGAAAATTAATTAGCTTTTTTGCTTCATATGTGTCAAAAACCTTTTAGATTCCTGTATTAGCCCTGATTGAGCCAACAACTTTGGTTATATTTGGTTATATAATGTTGATTGTTCCTTTGTAGTGTTGTTATTGATGTTTAATCTTGTTATGTTGTAAAGCATATACAAGAATAATAAGAGCCTATTGTTTGGAATGGACCAAGATGCTGAGAGAAACACAACCATTGTTGCATCTACTTCTCAAGTATCAGATTCAGATCATATAACTCGAGTGAGGAAGCTTATGTTTCGCCAGATGCTTGTTAGAATCAAAGATGGAAGATTCTTCCTTGGCAATTTCCATTGCTTAGACAAACAAGGAAACATCATTCTCCAAGATACAGTGGAGTATCGTAGCTTAACAAGATCATCTCCTTCACCTACTGAACAACGTTGTCTTGGTATGATCTTAATTCCTTTCTCTTGTAGGACATCTTGCCATGTTGATTGCTCTATAGAGGAACAGCTTTCATTGATTCAGCTCAAAGAGTAGATCCTCTTTTGAGTTTGATCAATGTGTAATCACTGGATTTAGTCTGAAATCATAACTTTATTCACATGTTCTTGTATTATCAACAAGAATATGAAATTTTCAAAGCTGATGTTTTCTATCTTCAGAATCTATCTCTATAAGCTCTGTTATATACACTTGAACAAAAGTGTCAACATCAGCATCTGTTTGTATAGCTTCTTGAATACTCTTTCCCATTATGTGAATATATCTCTCTTCAAAACCCAATTACAGCCTACAATTATGCCCTTCCTTGCTATTGAGTTACGTGGCTTGGCTTTGTAGTACCTTTAATCCAGCATTTGTGGATTAAAGAAGATGGAGGAGACCTTAACAACATTGTAGTCCACTCTGATCTATTAGCTAACTTTGCAATGACATATGATACTTCATCACCTACATTGTAAAAAAAATAAGCTTTCCAGTTAATCCATAATTCAGAACCAAAATCTTTAAAAATACTGGAGTAATAATTATTTTGTGTAATCAAATGGTTTTTCTATTCTAATGTAAAAATTTATTTATATTTAAATGGCTAAAAAATGATCTCAAAGCTCACATCAGTCAGGCCGTAGAAGTAGTCATCAGTCATCACCTCATTGTCAGTAGTGGTAGCTGACTAAAATTAAATAAATCCAATTTAATAAACAATTCCTTAATTATCACCGGTTTTGTTTTCAAAGTCCTGATTGGCTCTGCATCTACAATCAAAGACCCACGGTTTTGTTTTCAGTTGAATATAAAATATAACCAAGTTTTAAAACAGACTACAGATTTTGATTAGATCCTAATTGATAATGGATATTAAATTATGCATGTTGTGAAATATGACAAGCCTAGTGAGCAGTGGGCCCATGACGTGACAATCACACTGTCACATAGGATATATATAACACAGAGGCGTATGTTTCTTTGTCACTTATGCGTTTATCTCTCGCCACCTTCTGGAGTCTTGGCTCTTGGTAAGCTCTTTGTTAGTTCACTCTAAAGTTCATTTGATTGGTAGATTCTTCTCATCGAAGATCAAAGTCAAGGAAGTACGATCATGTGATTTTAGAATCTGCGTTTAGATTTGTTTGTTTCTGTGATCGCTTTTGTACTGTTAAATTGACCTTTTTAGTATCAGTCATGTGTTGTTCTTTTGTTTCTGATTCTTAAGATTCGATTTTAATGACAGTGAATTTTGAGATTGGATAAAAAAAAAATGGAGATAACTAATGTGATGGAGTATGAGAAGATAGCAAAGGAGAAATTACCAAAGATGGTTTATGATTATTATGCATCTGGTGCTGAAGATCAATGGACTCTTCAAGAAAATCGAAACGCTTTCTCCAGGATTCTGTATGTAATCCAATTTTTTTTTTTCATTTTTATTTGAGGAATTTTAATTGTTTTTTTTGTATGAGTTTATTAAAAACAGATTTAGGCCTCGGATTCTTATTGATGTAAGTGAGATTGATGTGAGTACAAAGGTTTTAGGGTTTGACATTTCTATGCCAATCATGATTGCTCCTAGTGCTATGCAAAAAATGGCTCATCCTGATGGTAAGTACAGTAACTAAGTCTTGTTTTTAGTTATGTAATACAAAACAATCTTGATGTCTCTTTTAAAGAAGGAGACTTTTAGGTTTATTGTCATATTGTTTAAGTTCACTAAAGGAAACTGGTTTATTATTGTTGTAAGGCGAGCTTGCGACCGCGAGAGCTACTTCTGCTGCTGGAACAATCATGGTTTTGATTCTTTCTTTCTCTGTATCTCTTAAGTTTCTATCTTTCAACTTTTTATGTGTTCATATTTTTACTGTTGTTTGATGTTTTCAGACATTGTCTTCATGGGCTACTTGTAGTGTTGAGGAAGTTGCTTCCACTGGACCAGGGATTCGTTTTTTCCAACTCTATGTAAGTTTTTTTCATAACATCTATTTTGTTCTTTGTTTTGGATTTTGACTTGACTATTAATTATCTTGATGTAGGTCTATAAGGATAGAAATGTGGTTAGACAGCTTGTGAAACGAGCTGAAGAAGCTGGATTCAAAGCTATTGCTCTTACTGTAGATACTCCAAGGCTTGGACGTAGAGAATCTGATATCAAAAACAGGTTTGATGATACTTCTACACCTTACCATTAACCAATTTTAGATCTTTTGTTTTTTTTCTTGATGGATCTTATCTTGTAGATTCGCGCTTCCTCGAGGTTTAACATTGAAGAACTTTGAAGGGTTGGATCTTGGGAAAATCGACAAGGTTATTAGGACAATGATAAGCAAGCATAATGGATCTGAAAGCTCTTAATACTTAAATCATCTTTTTGTGTTGATAATTGCAGACCAATGACTCAGGACTAGCTTCATATGTTGCGGGTCAAGTTGATC
>KE157223.1:30474-43883 GCA_000411055.1 Leavenworthia alabamica
GATTTCTGACAAGACGCTTTTCAAACTCTCGTCTCTCTCGTTGAAGATTGAATCCGCCGGCGACATACAAGACCCGATCACTACAATCTCCTCCGTCTCCGGAGATTCCCACGCATTCCATAGATGGAAACAAAATGTCTCCGCCGAATTCACCCAAATGATCTGAGAAGCCTCTGTCGCGTCTTTAGGCATTATCCCCAATCGTGAAACCTTTTCTCCGTCGAAAACTACCGGCGATTTACCGGAAATCATCTCTCCGAGCTTAAATACAACTTGTTGATCCGGAATAACCACGAAATTTTCCGTTATAGCGAAATCGTGAATCATCGTCGGAGTCTCGAGCGGGATCTCCAATTCCGGCGATTTGACGCCGTCCGGTGAGAATCTGAAGTATTTCAGGTAAGGTTTCTTCACAACGTCGTAGCATAATGCGTGAAGCTCCTTCGTAATCGGGTCGAGCTTCGGGTGGGCAATCATCGATGATTTTAACTGACCGCCAAAATCATAACGCCCAACGGTTTGAAGATCGCCGGTTTGAGTTAATTTCAGTTCATACGGTAAATCGTCTTCTGACATAGCTAAAAGCCGGTTATTGAAGTAAACCAAACCAGCGTTCGCTACTCCGACGCCATTTTGGTTGTTGATAAGACCACAAAGCCCACGTGCGTAAAACAGCATCAAACGTGCGATTCCCGAGTGGCCATGAAGCTCACCGATTGCTTTCGGGAAAATCGGTCGGCCCAATCGTTTCTCCTGAACCAATCTCTCGGTTTTAGTAAACCGGCACGCGTAGCTAGCTGAACCATTGGTTATTTTAACGGCGTGAACCATTCCGTCTCCGTCGAATAAGTGGTGCCCAGCTATTGGTTCGAACATCGGGTTAGCACCGTTACGGACATAAACTCCGTCAATGCAGTCAGGGATTGTTCCTTCAACAGTAAGAAATCGCTGGACGGAAGATTCCGGCACCGGAAAATAGTTTCCAGCGATCTGAACACGTGGATCGGCGGTTTTGGAAAGAGGAGTATCTTGCTCGCGTGAGATTAACGCTCGCTCAGCTGCGTCGATCAGAATCGCCGCTGCTGTCTGGAAAATGTTTAGCCTGAGAGGATTATGCTGCGGCGGAGTCACGGTGGTTCTTAGTGTAGATAAGGGTCGGTGTTGGGATAATTCCTTTACGTCGATCTGTACCGTGCATTTAATCTTCATCGACCGTCTTTTAATGGGCCTATAACCCAAAACAGTTTGGGCTTGAGGCCATGTTTTAGTACCACTCGTTGACATTGTAAGAAGAGAAACCATAGTTTTTGTTTTGAGCTTCGTTATAAGAGGTTTCAGACAGTTATTGTTTCGTGTTTCTGGTCCGAAGAGGGAGGGATAGAGAAAATATAAAGGAGAGAGGATAAAGAGGAAAGTTCGATGATGAGAAGAAAATTGAACGAGGAGAAATCTTATATATAGAGTTGGGTAAGAGAAAGAGAAATAGAGCGTAATGACTAATGACGACATGAAAAATGCGGCAAGAAAATGAAAATATTTGAAGTCGTATAGAGTTTTATAAATTTTGTGAACTTTTTGTGCGTATGTGGAGAATTCAATGTTATGTTTTAGTGACGAGGATCAGATTTAGTAGTGCGTTTGTAAGAGTTTTGTAACGCGTATAATGCATCATACTAATTAAACAAAAAAAAAACTAAAATTTCAAAAAATTGAAAAAGTTGTAGCTTCAAAATGGTAGAACCTAGTCCTGGACGTTTAGAATTGTCAGTTCGGTTCGGTTCATAGTAATCGATAGTCGGTTTTTTAAAAATTTATAAAACTCACCATTTAAAATCGAATAAGCATATCAATTCGATTCGGTTCGTTAGTCGGTTTTTAAGAAAATTATGAAACTCGCATTTTAAGATCGAATAAACACATCGGTTTGGTTTGATTTTTAAAAGTGTTAATTGATTTATTTTGGATATTAAAACATCTTCAACCGGTTTGGTTTTAGATATTAAAACGTTTCCGATCGTTTATTATATTTCACTTTTAGTTTGGTTCTAAATTAAAAATAAAAAATTTATTTTAATTTTTTGATTTATTGAGTTATTTCGGTTTGATTTAATTTAAAAAATAAATAAAACAGAAAAAACAGAAAAAAATATTAAGATAAAATAAAAAACAGAAAAAGTAAAAAAAACATTTAAAAAAAAAATCGGTTTATTCGGTAATCATTTCGGTTCAGTTCAAAATTTGGTTTTAAAAAAATTTGAAAATCCATCGTTTAAAACCAAATAAACAGATTGGTTCGATTCGGTTTTTATTTTTTTAATTCGAATCAGTTTAATATATTCAGTTCGATTTTTATGCCCATACCTAATAGAAACTGATGGGTTCGACATATATCCCGTATAGTATTAATCTACCACTCGAAAAATTAAGGTTTATTATCTTCTTTGGATTGAACATTCATTACAATTCTTAATTCATTACAATTTTAACTCTAAAACTATTCTTAGTTGAAACTGAGAAACAAAAAGTAATACAAAAGTTTTGTAAAATACCTTGAAAATGTCTGTATATGTTAAGTTATTTGGTCGTCAAATAAGTTTTTAATTTTTATTCACCAAACAAAAAAAAGATGCTGAATATCTATATATANAATAGATTGTAAACCTTAATTTTGTTACGATAAAAAAAACCTTAATTTTAAATAATATAAGTGACTCCTAAAATTTACGAGGGAAGACTGAAGCAAGGTTGAAGTCCACCTTATAATGCGTGGACGAAGATACCACGTGGTACATAACTAAGCCAACACGTGAATTCACCAAAATATTTAAATTAAAAGTACGTAATTTATAAATTTTTGTTGACACGATAATAATATAAATATAGGAATCTTTTATAACATGAGACCATTGATATTCATAAAAGTATACTCCATCCTCAACAGTTGTTTCATGATCAATTTATTTTGTAGATTTTTTGATAAAATTTCAAGTTTATACCTCTAGTATTTTAAGATGACGACCAATATAGTTTATTTAATGTGTTGATAAAAGATAAAAGTAAAAAGTTAATTATATTGTTAATATACGTGAAAATTATTAAGAGACTCAACGAAAAAAAGAGTATAGTTTAAAAATCGAAAGTCAGCATTTCTACACATTCTAAAAATACCTATTATAGACTATTACGAGTCATTATTATGATTAACTTTTGAAAGAAATAGACATACATAACACAACGTCTAGGTAAAACTATCTCATTCTAAACTATTAATCCTTACAAAATTTAATTTCTATCAAATAAATGTATACTTTATCAAGCCATCCCATTATTAACATTTGAAAACTAACATTTTGGCATCGAAAAGTTTAAAGTTATTACATAAATTTATCATTGTAACTAAAATAAATAAATAAATAAATTCATTTCAAAACAAGTTTGCAAATTTTCCTACTATCTATTCAACTAAGTATAATTATATTACTTGATTTAACAATATGAAACTGAATTTTAAAATATTTTAAAAAATTCTATTAAAACATGGTACAGTGAAGAAAGTATTGACATCTGATTAGAATCTAAAAAGTGCATGTATCCGAGGAAAAAAAGAAGTCAAGAATTGATGTAAGGCTGTTCACATTCAATGCACATTAAAATGCTGAGACTGATTGCAACAGACCAGACATACACAAACCAAATTTTTAATATTAATATTAATATATTTGTAGTTAAACCTAAGACCAAAAACATAGAATCAATTACTGTCCCCGACGTTACTTTAGCTATATAATAAAATGTATGACATAATAATGTTGTCTAGACAAATATTGCTGGATTTGACTTCTAGTAATGTCGCAAATTTTCTTCATGAATGCTTCTAAATGTTTTAAATTTCAGGGACTACTGTGTTTGTATTATTAAGTATGTTTTGGTCTTCTCAATATTTGTGTTATCAGACTATTACAATAATCTAGTACTATGTTTTTAGACTACTCCACTGTTTCTTAGAGTGTCGTTTCTAACATAGTTAACAATATATGAGTATATATCCCTACTAATAAGTTGTTAATTAATAACATAAATTAAAATAAATGTAACTATTTGTTTAAAATATATGTGAAATAACTTACAAAAACACATGAACATTGGTATAATCATAAATAAATGTTGCAACATGATAACACGAACGGAATAATATGATATTTGAAAATAAATTCATAAACAACATTTATAAAATATATATATTGATATTCTTATGAAAACAATGACGAACAGTAGTATATTTGTATGCTATGTAGAAAGGCACAAATTGGTGTTATTTTGAAAATTCCCCATCATGAATTCATGATGCTAATCTAATTGTTTCCTAGCGTCATAGTTTTTATTTTGTATTAGATGAATTAATCATGCATTGTAGTTATTTGTTATAAATTTTTTTTGCATGAGGCTGTGAAACTCTAAGCCATCGTCTAATTTGACTCAATTAAAGCAAGTCAAATTAGGCGGAAACATGAATGGTGCTAGCTAGATCCAATTGTGAGTACGTGTCCAAAATCTTGAATAAACAGGTATTATTAAAATGTTTAAGTGCTAGCTTATATGAATTAAATAATGAATTTGGTTATGCCAAGAAAACTAATGTTATTTTAACATTAGTCGTTTGTTAACACTTTCACAATCCACCTATTGAGATAAAGATGAGCATAGTTTTGATTGGTAAGATCAAAAACAAAGTAGAGAGTGGTTAATAATAGAATTAAGGCAGGTATGAATATGATATAATCAAATCAAGAAATATAAATATTATGGTTTGACCATCATAATCAATATCAACATTCGAGCATGCATGACCATTGACCACTCTTTAACGTCAATGACCAACTTATTCACACTGTCGCTGGTTTACAATTCAAATTCCACTTTTAATACCTAATGATAAAGCTTCCACACACATATATTGAAATAATTCAAGTGCTGATTAACAAGAGAAATCCATTGAAATTCAACAACCAACCAAACAGGAAAAAATATTGAAATAACTTTTTTTTTAATTAGAATAAATTGTAAGTGACTATAGATTTTCAATTTAAAAATAATAATGAATACCATTTTCATTAATTAAGAACACTTAAAAGTTAAAACCATTTGGGACAAGACATTACTTGAAAAAGGATATGAGATGTATATTCATAAAAAAGGCAAAAGATTTATGAGAATTGATGGGTTGAAATATCCACCGACCTCAACAAAAGTAAAACTTTTCCATACTCGAAGGGACCTGACTTAAATTAAATCATGAAAACTGTGGATCTATATTAATTCTTTATTAAGTTAGGTTTTATTACAAAAAACATTATTAATAATAAATTCAATCATCTGTCGCTTAAAATCGACGCTAAAGCCTCAAAATGACAATGTGAATAATACCATTATTAAATTTAACCATAGAATTTTTTATATTCTTATAAATAGTATATATTTATCAATTAACACTCTCTGAATTCTGAAACTAGTTATTTAATTATTAGTGTTAGAACTTGTCATACCATGATATTACGTTGAAAGGTTCCTCAACACATACTTTGTTAGCATCAAAAATTCTCCTTAATGCCAATTTTATTAACCATATAAATGAAAATTCAAGTATATCAGATTAATCAAAAAATTATTGTACGACAAACAATGAAAGTAAATCCAACCGAGAAAACGAGAACCAAATACACTAATATGGAAAACTTGTTGATTGAAGAACCGACTTTTATGGTTGAAAAGATACAAAGAACAAAATATTAAAAAAACATAATCTCTAATAATATTATGGAGAGAAAAGAATTCCAAGGGAAATGTGGTTTCGTGATAATAAGAGTAAAAGACATATTACCAAAAGAATAACATTGACGCACAAGCATTGGTCTGTATAAATTACCTACATCTTGGGAGAAAGTGTTAGTGTGTTAGGACTATGTTCCTCTGTTAGTATATTTATTAAAATAAATTATGTTTTACAATTTCAGTCTTCTAAAAAATATCTATATGTACTGCATTACTATATTAATGAAAATAAATTATATTAAAATATCAGTTTTACGAATATATATATATATAATGCATTTTCATTAATATATAGTATTCATAAAACTGATATTTTATTTATATACTAATGCAGTATAATTAGATATATTATATATATATTCAGATATATTCAACCTATATATATATATATTCAGATATATTTTAGACGTCGACAAGTCTATTATAGATTTGACTATAAATACAGGGATGTTAGTCTTCTGTCGAACAGAGACAGAACTTAGGGTTCAAATGTATTATACTGTTAATGTATACAATAAAATTACTCAAAATGCACGTTTTTATAATGTTTAACTTGTTATGTAGTTTTCAAATTCTTTATTTTTCTGATTTCAATGAAATAAGCAAATTTGAAGCCTAATCAGAAAATAACAGGTCCAATGAATGTGGTCCATTTTGTTCGTTTCATCTTAAGTTGAATGTCTAAGTCGTGTTTCTTTCGTATCAACTAAGTTCTTATGGAAAGAAGTTTCATCAATGCACGAAAATAATAATAATAAATCATTTCCATTTTAAGTAAAAAAAATTACTGTTCATGTTATATAACTTATAAGGATTTATGACATTAATAAACATTCTATTTGACAACTCAAAAGGTTTGGCTAAAACCCACTATCATTGACTTATAATTTCATATTTCCAAATTGAGTATCTTGGGATTTTATGTGTGCCTTCACGCAAATAAATTAACCTTTATACTTTTATATGTAATCTGCATCTTTTAAACTTTATATTTTAGATACACTTGTTCAATTGACTTTTTTAGTATTCCAAACCAATGAAATTTAAAATTGATATAATATTTCTCGAATAAATGAAACAAGTAATTATTAAAAGTTTCTATTTCTAATCAGTTTAAATCTAATATANAATACTATCATTTATAGTTATTTTTTAATTAGACATATATACTATTTTTTATTAAAATTATATTTTTAATTTAATGTTATGATTGGGTATTTAGTGGTTGAGTTTATTTTTTTTTATTGTTTGGATTGAATATTTAGTTGTTGAGTTTAGTATTTATTGTATGGATTTTATGTAATTTCTCCAAAATATAATCTAATTTTTAATTTAATTGAATTATTAAATGGTAATTTTGTGTTAAATCAATTTTAATGGTATTTGTAGAAGTTAAACTTAATTTGGTGGTATTTAAGATAATTGCCCAAATAGTTTTGATAATTTTTTATTTATATTAATTAGCTAATATATTATTATCTTGTGGTTTATTTTATGAGAAAACTGTCAAAAATATCATGTTTATTAAAAAAGTAGACGAAAAAATTATCAACTTACAAATTGTCATTTAAATCACAAACTTTTATGTTGATTTTTTCAAAAATATTAAAGTTTTTGTTGACCGGCCATTTTCATCTTCGAAAAATTGAAACGGCGTCAACTACCTGTTAGATAATCCGTAAAATAAATAAAAATTATCACTCACTGGTATCGAATCCAAGTTCCGTGGAAGAAAGATAAGTGGTTTAATCAACTATGCTACCAAAGAAGTTTGTAATTTGTATAATTGTATTATATATAACTCATAAACATATTACTCAACATAAATAAAAATTAGAAATTTAAATATTTTTTATAATTTATACAATAAATTTATTTTCTAATTTCAAAAATAAAAAATAATTTTGATTTTAAAAGTTTAATAATAAAAATAGTAATTGGAACTATAATTTTGATTTTATAATTATAAATATATGATTATAAATTATAGTTTCCAATTACNTAGTTGATACCGTTTCAATTTTCCGTTAACTGAGTTAACGTCGCGACGAAAATAGCCGGTCAACGAAAACTTTAATGTTTTTGAAAAAGTCAATACAAAAGTTTGTGATTTAAATGATAATTTGTAAGTTGATCTTCCATCTCTGATCAGGTTACATACTTTCCCATGTATAAAACATCTAGCGTGGAAGATGTTTTCTCTTTTGACAGTCTCTTCTGAATTGACAGAAGGATTTTTTCGTCTATTTTTTAAATGTATAGGACATTTTTGACATTTTTCCTTTTATTTTATACCTAACTTCTAGAAGTCAAACTATGAAATCTCTGAAAATCCAAAGTATTCAAATTTTGATCTATTTATGAAATAACGAGTCAACAATAATATCAATATAATCACTTTAGCAACAATATTGGTTCTCAAAACCATTAATTTTGATGAAATTATCCAATCAAAATAAGTGGTTACATAAACAACCAAAAACAACTTGTGATTGGTGGACTAGACAAACGTAATTAATTATATAGTTTGGGTCTATAGTGTTTCTATTAAATAGCCCAATGTTAACTATATTATTATTCATTAAAGCCCAATAGCGTTAATAATGGCAAGGTTCAGTCCTATAAAAGTTCTAAGCCCAATATGTTATTATGGATTCAACCCAATACAAGGTGGTGTTATTGGTTTGTTACTAAATCTTGATACGGGATGATCAGGAACAATATATATGTATAGTCTCAAAGCCTTTAGAAGAAGAGACTCACGCATTGGTTTATGGTATACAAAAAACTGTTGGGCTAAAGGATAATGGAAAGTTATCTTCGAAGGAGATTGTAAGAACCTAACTGATTTTCTTACAAAAAAACATTTTGTGGAACCAGCTTTATCCTATTGGTTAAAGATCTATGGCTTCTACACATGATCTGGATTTCAATTCTTAGAGGTTGCAAATTTTTTTTTTTTTAATAAATTTTAAAGTGCTGTAAAATGTGGTTTATTGTAATTTAATAAAGCATATCTAACTAAATATTTTTGTAAATGTATATTTTCACTTTCCATTACATAGTTATTTATTTCCTTGTCAAGTTGTTTTGGCTGGATCGCAACGAAGTAGTTTGATGTTTAAGAAACTGTCTTTTTTTAAAACACAGTATTACTTAAATATCTCATTCTCATTAATTATGAACTATACACACTGAGTTAGTTTATATACAATCTACTAAACCAACTAAACCAAACAAGTGTACCAAAAATATAACCGTATGTACACTAATAGCCCCCCTCAAGATGGGACGAAGATGTTAAGGAGACCCATCTTGCCAACAAGTTGATGAAATGGAGCAGGGTATAAGGCTTTAGTGAGAGGATCAGCAACTTGATAAGCTGACCTGACATGAAGTAACTGGAACAAGCCAGCAATAAGACGTTCACGCACACTATGGCAATCATTCTCAATATGTTTTGTACGCTCATGAAATACAGCATTCTTGGCAATATGAATGGCAGCCGTATTATCACAAAAGAGCAATGAAGGTTTAGAAAGAGGAACCTGAAGCTCTTTGAGAAAATTAGTGATCCATAACAACTCATCTGTTGCCAACGAAAGGCTTCTATACTCAGCTTCTGCAGAACTCTTAGAAACTACATCCTGCTTCTTGGATTTCCAGGATATAAGAGAAGTTCCCAAAAATAAACAAAAACCAGAAGTAGATCTTCTTGTATCCAAACAAGAGGACCAGTCAGCATCAGCAAACATTTGGAGTTGTAACTCAGATTTGGAAGAGTAAAACAGACCTTGGCCAATGGTGCCTTTAACATACTTGAGAACTTTGATGACAGCTTCTTGATGGGCTACACGAGGAGCTTGAGAAAATTGACTCAGCTTGTTTACTGCAAAAGCAATATCAGGCCGAGTGATCTGTAAGTATATAAGGCGACCAATGAGACGTCTGTAAGCTTTAGCATCAACCAAGTCACCACCATTATCCTTAGAATACTTCACATGAGGGTCCATGGGAATACTAGATGGCTTACAGCCAAGAAGACCAGCATCATCAAGGAGATCAAGTGCATATTTTCTCTGACAAATATGAATACCTTCAGTAGATCTCGCAATTTCCAGCCCCAGAAAATACCTCAAGTCACCAAGATCCCTCAGTTTGAAATGAGAATGTAAATCAACCTTCAACTGATCAACTGCAAGATCATTGTTACTGCATATAATAATATCATCCACATATACTAACACACAGAGAAAGAAAGTGTCAGTAATCTTCAAAAAACAAGTGTGATCTGCATATGACTGAGTAAAACCAAGACTGATCAACGTTGAAGAAAATTTCATAAACCATTGTCTAGATGCTTGCTTGAGGGCATATAATGATTTCTGAAGTTTACATACAGCATTAGGTGGGAGAATTCTCCCTGTTTTATCAGCATAACCTGGTGGTAACTTCATATAAATTTCTTCATCAAGATCACCATTGAGAAAAGCATTAGAAATGTCCAACTGTGTTAAAGAAAAACCATGTATAGCCGACAGAGCCAGAATTAGTTTAACTGATGTGAGTTTAACAACTGGAGAAAAAGTTTCCAAGTAATCAACTCCTTCTCTTTGAGTATAACCCTTAGCAACCAATCTAGCTTTGTATCTCTCAATAGTACCATCAGAATGAAATTTGACCTTGAAAACCCATTTGCACCCAATAGGTGTTTTATCCGGAGGCAGAGTGCAAATGGTCCAAGTATCTGTGTCTTCCAACGCATCTACTTCATCATCCATGGCTCCACACCATACCAAAATTTCCTTTGCCTCAGCATAGGATGAGGGTTCATTTGTTTTGTCTATAGAAACTAAGAAAGAAAGATAAAGAGGAGAAACTTTATCATAAGAAAGGAAATTGGATATTTCATGAATGGTGGAAGATCCTACTGAATGACAGTAGTAATCTTGAAGATAAGCAGGTTGTTTTCTCTTTCTGTGGGATGTTTGAACAGAAGGTTCAGGGACATCAATAATAGGATCAACAGAATGTTGAGTCTCTATAGAAGTTGAAGGTACAGATGTACTATCAACAGATAATGAAGTATCCACAGAAGGTTGTTGGATCTGATCAGGAAAAAATAAAGAATAATCCACAGAAGAATCAGAACCAACAAAAGGAAAGATTTCCTCGTGAAATACTACATGTCGAGAGACAAAAATAGTATTTGACTCAATGTCAAGTAACTTGTAGCCCTTGTACCCACTAGGATAACCTAAGAAGGCACAAGCACGAGCTCTAGGATCAAATTTGTGTCTGTTCTTGAGAGAAGTTGAAGAATAACAAAGACAACCAAACACTTTAAGTTCTGAATAATCTGGAATTTTATTGGTAAGTGTCTCAAAGGGTGTTTTATGATCAAGAATAGGAGCAATGGTTCTGTTAATGAGGTGAACTGCTGTGAGTATACAGTCACCCTAATAAGAAAGAGGAATTTGAGACTGAAAAAAGAGTGATCGAGCCACATTAAGAATATGTTGGTGTTTTCTTTCAACAACTGAATTTTGTTGTGGTGTTTCAGGGCAAGAATGAAAAGAGATTATGCCTTTTGATTGATAAAGAGAGGTAAACTGAAGCTCTGGAGCATTGTCAGATCTAACCCCCTTAATCTTAGTCTGGAATTGGGTTTCTACCATATTAATGTAGTTAGGGAACACATGTAATACATCAGACTTATTTCTAAGAAGATAAACCCAGGTGGCTCTAGAAAAATCATCTACTATGGTTAAGAAGTACCTAAAACCATCATGAGTTGGAGTAGAAAAAGGTCCCCATGTATCTATATGTACTAACTCAAAAGGAACTTCACTCTTTTTATTTTTTGAATGGAAAGGTAAATGTTTTTGTTTAGAAAGATGACAGACTTTACAATGATGATCTATATCTATTTTATTTTTATCTATGGATAAAACAGATTCCATAGAGTGAAGTTTAGACATTGAAAGATGACCTAGACGTTGATGCCACAAGATAGGACTAGAAACAGATGCAGCAACAACTGGAATGGTAGTACCTGGACTGTATAAAGACTCTATATCCAAGAAATATAGGTTTGCCACCAATCTACCCATTCCAATCAGAAATTCCTGAGTAGGATCCTGTATACCACAAGAGAATTTATCAAACCAAACCCGACATCCTAAGGTATTGGTTAAGGCACTGACACTTAAAAGGTTGAATTTGAATTGAGGGATGTATAAAACATCATGAAGTATCAAATTACTACCCAAATGTATTGTTCCTAAACCAACAATGCTCACAGTGATTCCATTAGGAAGATTAACAAGGTTGTCAACAGGTTTGAAAGAAATGAAAGAGGATTTTTCATGATAAATATGGTTTGAGGCTCCAGAATCTATGACCCAAGCATGAATAGCAGGAAGTGTACCATTCATGGAACAGACATAAGGTCTATCAATCCTGGTAAAAGAACAATTGATAGAGGAAAGAAAAGTACCAGGTATTGGACCAGAAGGTGAAGGAATAGAAGGCACAGAAGATGCTGAGACAGAGTGAACTTCGGGAGTAGATGTGGAGTTAGGAGTATGAAGCTTACTGGTAAGGAAAGACAACAATTGCTGTATCTGATTTGGAGACAAATCTTTTTCATTGTCAATAATTGGTGAAGACTCTTCAACAGAAACATTTGCCACCACATTAGAAACCACTTGAGAAGATTTCTCTGATCTTTGATTTGGCTTAACAGTTGTAGGATAACCATGTTTCTTGTAACATTTATCCACCACATGTCCAACTCTTCCACAAAATGTACAATAAGGCCTTTCTTTTCTTGGATAAGAGACTTGAAAAGCTGCAGTAGATACATCAGAACCAGCACAAACCATTGCTTTATGACTGTCTTCTTGATCAAGTAGATTATAAACTTCAGAAAGAGAAGGCAAAGTCTTCTTCATCAAAATACGGCTTCTGATGTTCTCATAACGATCACTAAGTCCCATTAAAAAATCCATAACTCTATTGATCTCTTTCTCAGCAATAAGGTCTTCAACTGTATGAGGAGTAACCTGAATGTGTGAAAGTTCTTCCCATAGAGTCTGTGTTTGTGTATGATATGTTGACAAATCAAGACTACCTTGACGAAGAGAATTGATCTGTTGCCTAAGCTTGTACAGTCTTGGTAAATTGGACTTGTGAAAACGTATGTGAAGATCTCTCCAAATATCTGCTGAATGTTTGATATAGAGGATACTCGATGATGTGCTCAGGTTTTAATCCTAAGTATTACTGCAAGTGCACAGACTACAGTAGTATATAGGGTATCGAATCCACAAGGAACCAAGAGATACACAATGACTTATCGGTTTAAGAACTAAGCTAAAACAGAGTGAGAGATAAGTTTGTGTTCTGCATCAAATCAAATTGCAAATAATAGAGATTTTAAAGACAGGTTAAGAAGACACTAGGTACTAGGGGTAAGGATATAGGTTTTACAGAATCGAACTACTATTCAGGTGAAATGTTAAACCACATCAGACTCAAACAAAACACACTCTCCATACTACTTCCGCAGCTATGGA
>KE157229.1:1295-15878 GCA_000411055.1 Leavenworthia alabamica
AAAGTTACTTGTCAATTAGTATAATTAGATTAGGAGTTGATCCGCCCGAGTATTAGTCATGGATTAATATTATTATCAATTAATAATTTATTTTGATTTTATTTATTTATTTTTATAATATATTATATTATAATTTTTTATATTTTTATATGTTATAATCTATTCAAATAACTTTCTAGATTAATATATAAAATTATATATTCTTCACAGTACACTAAAACGGTATATCATTATTTATAAAATCTCTATTTTTAAATTTTTTGTTGTAATGAACATATGCTTAAAATCTCTACTAATTAAAATGTTAACCCAAGATCATGACTCTGTAGCAGATTTTATTGATCGCTAGATCTTTATCCATTTGTCGTTACTTTATATTCTATTCGCCGCATCTTATAACTCATTTGGTTTGTCATAATTTTTATGTACGACTCTAGTCTATACCCTATTAAAACTGAAGTACAAATTTTGTGCCTATTCCTGTAGCCAAACACTATCAATTTTAAATTTGTATTCAAACAGAAAATTATATTTAATTAATTTCTATTTTTAGTTATTTATATTTCTAATTCTAAACTAACCAAAAAATATATCCCAATTTTTATAATATCTTTATCTATATATTTGCTTTCCAAATATAAGGTAATAATTAATTTTTATATAAGTTTGTTTTAAATAATATACATATTTTGTAGAATTATCTTCCAAATTTTAAATTAACATATTTATTTCATCTAACCTATTAAAATTGAATTACAAAATTTATGTCTATTTTTTATCCTAACACTATAATTTTTAAATTTGTATTCAAATCGAAAATTACATTTGATTTAATTTATATTTTTAATTATTTATATTTCTAATTCTAAAATAATCATAAAATATATCCGAATTTTTATCATATATTTATCTATATATTTTCTTTCTGAAAATAAAGTTATAATTAATTTTATATAGGTTTGTTTCATAATACATATTCTGTATAATTATCTTCAACAATTTAAATTAACATATTTAATGCATAACTATTAAAATTGAAGTACGGATTTTGTTAATATTTATGTAGTTAAATATCTTAAATATTAGATTTACATCTAAATAGAAAATTTCATTTAAATAATTTTTATATATTTTTAATATATTTCTAAATTTTTATAATATAAAAATATCTAAATATTGATCATATATTTTTCTACATATTTACTTTTCAAATCAAAAATAAATTAATTTAGATTTATATATGTATATACGATATACTAATTTAGTATATGTTAAATATTCATAAATCAGTATTTTTCCATAAATATCATTTAGTAAATAAATTTTAGATAAAATTTTAAATTAGAAAATTAACTTGATTTATTCAATCAGTTACTTATAAATTAATATTTAAACCAAAATTAAGATTTTAAGCATAATTGAATTCGCTAAAAGTTTTTTATTAGATATTAAGGTCTATACACGAAGGTTTTGGATCTGATTTAGATTTTACCTTAAACCCGACCGAGTATCCAAAAAGATAATAACTTAAATAGTTTTTAGTTTATTAGATAATCGAGTTTTTTTTGATTAAAAAAAGTTGGCTACTAAGGTTATAAAAAATTGAATCTATAAAACTTATGAGGTTTCTACGTGAAAGTTTTTAATATGATATGAGTTTTATTTAAAACTCGACTGGATATCCAAAAAATAATCGAATGAAATTCGAATTTAAGGTAGATATTAGGATAATCAAGTTTTTTAGATTTTAAAAAATAGATAATTAGGTTTAAAATTTTAGATTTTTGGATGTAAATAATGTTTCTGCCTTATTTGAGTTTTAGATACACTTTTGGATTTTTCCGGTATAAAAAACTAAGAAATTTTAAGTATCCATTTATTTTTAGTTTTTGTCGGATTTGAGATTTTAAACCCGAATTATCTCTAATCCGATTCAAAAAATAAAGATTGTACATGTCAAAACCCGATAAATCCAAATCTGATCGGATTTCCGATGAGTATTATGTCCATGGCTAATATTAATAACAAATGTGTATTTATTTTAGATAGAAAAAATCTTTAATATTTAATTATATTATTATTCTAATTTGTTTTAATTTAAATTTATACTATCCTATTAAAATATCATAAATATTAAATTAACATCTAAACATAAAATTTTATTTAAATAATTTTTATTTATGTTTAATATATTTCTAAATCTGTACAAATAAAAAAACTATCCAAATATTGATTATATCTTTTTCTGTATATTTACTAAATTAATTTTAGAGTATACTTATATGATATACTTATTTAGTATATTTTAAATATTAATAAATCATTAATTGTTTAAAATATCATTTAGTCAATAAATATATTTTAGATTTAATTTTAAATTAGAAATTAGATTTAGTTTTTGGGTGCAAATTTTTAAGTTTTAAATATATTTTTAGGGTTTTCTGGTATGAAAAAATTAAAACTTTTTGGATATCTATTTTTTTTAGATTTTTTTCTGATTTAAGATTTTAAACATAAATTTTTCCCAATCCGACCAAAAATAAAGATGGTAGATGCCAAAACCCGATAAACCCAAATCCGATCGAATTTTATCCAATCCGATCCGATGAGTATTATGTTTGTGACTAAACACATATATTAATTTTAGAAAGAAATAAAAATCTTTGATATTTAAAATTATACTATTATTTTAATTTTTTTAGTTTAATTTTTTTAGTTTAATTTATTATCCACAGTTTATTTTATTTTGAAAATAAAATTTTAAATCAATATTTTTGAAGTATCAAATTGTTTTTTATAAATACAATTTTTAATGTTCAAGTTATTGCAATAATAATTCACATAATTATAATAAATTTAGTTATAAAACTTATGATGTTTTATTTTTATTTTTAGAAAATAAAATCCAACAAGTTTTCATATTTAATATATACATTTCAGTATATATTTATTTGTTGTTACTAATTTATATTATCATTTTAATAAAAAATTTCTGTTAAACATTATGTATTTCTATTATTATTCAACTATAATAATAAATTACAAATATATTTTATCATGTAAATAGATAGTTAAGATATAATAATAATATTTTTATCCAAATAAATAAATAATATCATATTTATCTAATAATTTATATAATTAATATTTAATATTGTAAAANGTTTTTCAATTGCGCATATCAGAAGTTCGTAGATTCGAATTCGATTTTAAAAATCCTCCACTAATTATATCTATAAAAATCTTTATATTTTGTATTATTAAAAAGAGAATAAATAGGAGAGATAAAAAATGTTCGGTTATTCGTTTTTAGAGATGAATAATAAATCTTTATATATTTATTAACTTTACATGAAGTATGTTTTTTTTAGAATTTGTATAAGTTAAAGATAAGATGTTGAGTTATCTTTTAATTCATAGTTAATATAATTTGGAATCAATATAATTTAAATATATATATAGATATTTGTAGTTTTGTTAAATAAATATGTAAATAAGTAGATGAATTAAAATATTTATAACAAAGAAAAATAATGTATCAAAAATAGAATAGAAAATTGATGAAATGGCCCAAAAAAAGAGAGTTTGATTAACTTTATTAATATAGATTTTCTGTTAAAAAATTTTACTTAGTGAAGAATATAGATTTGATTAAATTTTTATAAATGTTTAAACTATAAAATAAACGCTTATAAATTTAACTCAAAAAATGTTTAATTTGTTAATGTTTTGAGATAACAAAATTTATTTTATAACATATATTTTCATATATTTGTTAAAAGTTTGATATTTTCATTTAAGATTTTGAAAGCTCCCGCCAGTCCACTATTGCCAGTCCACTATTGAAAGATTTCTCGTTCATTTGAACACTAATTTTTGACAATCAAAATACATATTTTTATTTTAAAACTTATATAAATATTCTGAATGAATATTATTGATTTTCTAACTATAAGAATAATATTTTGATTTAAGTGATAACAATTTGATACAAAACTTATAAACACAAAACTATATACAAATTTATCATCATAAATTTAATTATAGGATAAAGGAAAATTCATAAATTAAAATACTGATTATTAATATTTGAGGTGACTATTTTTTTAAACTATATAAATAAATCTATTTAAAATATTATATTTAATGTTGAAATTATTTTTACAATGTATTAACTTTTCAAAAAAAATTCAAAAATTATTATATTTAATAATGGAAGGTCATACTTAGGAAAATGTCATTATGACATTCAATTTAAAAGAATATTGTTTCTCACATATCTTATGTTTGTTTCTTATTTTGATTTTCTTAATTATGCATTAATTTTAATATTGATGGTGTTTTATTATAAATTCAAATTTAGTTGATTTTAATTGGATGTTTTGATTTTAATCATTTGATTTTTTAAAATATATATAATTATTGGGTTTTAGATATTTTTAAAAATGAGCATGTATGTGAATAAATAAGATAAATGGAGAGAGAAATAAATAGATTAGATATGCTTAGGTGTCATTATTAGAGAGTTTTAAAAAGCTGAGGTGACACTCTATGAAGAGAAAAACTTTAACTTTATATATATAGATTGTAGCAATCCATGTTCTAATATGATGGTGCAAGAAAAAAGGTTTAAAAGATTTGATTTGGCTACTTATGTCATCAAAGTACACTTATCTTTTCGGTCAACCATTCTTTCAGAATTATGCATTTAAGCGTGCTTGAGATAGAATAGTACTAGGATGGGTGATCTACCAGGAAGTGAATGTCGGTATTGTGTACGTGAGGCCAACGCACAAAGAAAGATCATGTGGTGATTTGTATGGAAAGCAAACAAGTCTTAGAGATTCAGAAAAATAATACACCGACCGTCGAACGAGGGTGAGGCCCAATGGATTTAAAGAGGACGTGGAGGCCTATGTGCCTAGAGATGGCAAGTGTCGTCCACGGACTTAGAGGAGACATTAGGGTGCTCACGGACTGTAGCGATCGAGATATTACAACAATATTGATGGACTTGTAATACTTTTACCTAAAAAAGTACACAATATTTTATCTCCTTTTGGCATTAAAAACTTATTTAATCTTCCCAACTAGTGTAAGAGTTGGATTTGATTCTTCAAATTTCAATTCTCTTGTTTTTTGTATGTTTAATTACTTATTAAAACTCTCATTCAGTTTAGAGCCACTTGGTTGGGAAATCGTCCAAAAATGAAAGAATTCGATTTGGTATAGTTACTAACATAACAGAGAACTCTCAACGAATTTTGTTTTATTAGGTTCATTTGAACTCTCTTTTTTAGTTTTGATTCGGTTTATCAGAATAAGAAAACATATAAATCATTCTACACCTAAATTTCTATCGATTTGTTTCGGTTAAGATTTAAGTGCAACTTCACATGTTCATGAAAAAACACAATACACATAAATCATCCGAACGCTTCCGCTTCTAATTCTATGTAACTTAAACGTAGCTTAAAGAGCCGCCACTGTACTGTGCTTTTTTACTGATACAACTCCGTATATGTAATGGACTAATGTCTATTATTAAATTTAATTTAGACACCAATTTATATCTTTATTATAACATTTCTGGGTAATCGATTGATCATTTTTCTGCAGAGCTGGGGACTTTTTTTTTTTAATTACAAATTGCTGTCTAACATTCCTATATACCCAAATTTATATGCTAATTTACAAACATTGATAAGAAAATAAAATAAAATATTATAATTTTATTTCAATTTTATATTAGAAAACATAATACAACACACCAATTTCAGGAATGATGATATTATTTAGGTGGTGCAACAGCATATTTTGTCATCAACACACACTCCATTTGTATATCCAAAATATATACAATCAACGAAGCATTCATGATACCAGTAATGCTGAATATTACATGGTGTTTTGCAATGTTGAGTATGCCTTGCATCGGCCACTGCTGCATATATATTAACCATTTTAATATTTCTAAAAAATATTCAACAAATATTAATATAAAATTATTAAAATTTGATTGTAAATAACAATATCTTTACCAAATTTCGATCATGGTGTCGCCAAGATACTGGAATTGAATAACAAAAGCATCATTATTACTATCAGGAAAGTAGTAAATGATTTTTTAAAATTTTGCTTTGGTATGAAAACAAAAAGATGTCTTTGAGTTCTTAAACTTTGTGTGAAAAACTTTATTTATATTACTCTTTGGTGATGAGAGAAAAAAGCACCATTTTCAACCCAATCACTTTTTTTGATATTAATGTGACTGAATCTTCCATATTTGATTATAACATCTAGTTTTGGGTAAAATAATATAAAATGTATATGTATATTGCATGTATGGAATGATTATATATTATTTAGTCCCAAAATATGGGAATACAGTTCAAATTTTATGTATCAAATATTTGATTCGGATTATTTTATACATTTTTGTTTCGGAAATATATATTATATATGCATGTATGGCATGTATAATCTTCTTAATATTCCAAATTCATGGGAATACAGTCATGCAAATCAAAGATTATTTTGTTACTATATAGAATAATATCCACTTTCAATATATTTTAAAATATCTATTTACAATTTATATCATTTTTGTAGTAATCAGTTAAGCAGTATTGGTGGATAAAAATGAAATAAAAAGAATCCAGAGATTTTTTTTTATAAAGAAGAATTTTTGACATTTATTAGACATGAAACTCATTTGGTTAATGAGCATTCAATACCAGCTCCTCCAGGTACAAAATTGTTGAAGCAAGGAGCTTCATGAAAAAATCATAATTGAAAATGAATTACATCTCTAACCTCAGAAGATAAAGGACATATGAAAGAAGTGTCTTAGGAATAAGATAAGAAAAATATCATATTATTATTACAATATTATTGTTACTATATGGAATAATGGACTTATTGTTACTATATGGTATAAAGTGATGAATACCAAATAGACGACGGTGCATAAATTAGAGACTAACGGCAAAAATCCATTGGGCCATGTCATTATTTTAATACACGCACGCAGGGCTTGGTCCGAATATTCACACTTAGGTCATAAATGACGCGTGTCGAGTTGTACTTACAGGAGACTTAATGTTACATGTGTGATAGACCAGCTAATCATTTGCTTTCGCCTCCGATGTGGTTTAACTCAAAGTCAAACCAGCTGGTCCAGCTTCAGTATTTTTTTAAATTAAAAAATGGATTGGCATAACGTATTAGTTTACAATAATATAAATTTTTTATATTATGAATCCTCTAACAATTTTCATGGGGCCGCCATTGTAAATGACCTACACATATAGAAGTTGATACTAAAAACTTATTTGTACCATGTGTTATTACTACCACAAATCTTGAACTGTTTGATCTCTCCTTTGGTAGTGATTCCATTAAGGCAAGACCCTTTCAGTAACATGAAATCAAACATAAGCTATGAGATTATTCTTCTGCCGATCAGTTGGAGATAAGGTTATGCACTGATGAAAACGGAAGCACCTACATGTCAATCAATGGAGGTGGCACAGACTTATTTAAAAAAAAATCTTTACTTACCAAGGTGACAGCTAAGATAAGTTATTTTGATCACAATTTTCATAATAGCTCACTTTCGCAGATATAGAAAAACTGCATTTAATGCTATTGTAGAATCTGAATACGTTTTCATACTAAACTTTCCATTCTAAGGACGCAGTAAAGAGAAAAGAAGTTATACTATAAAAAGACCAATCATTTGGAGTTTTATTATTAAAAATGGATTGGGATGTAAAGTGGAGTTCCCTCTTACACAGATATGATATTTTTGGCAGTAAAGCAAATACAGAAACTTAAGTAATTTACATATTTTTTTGTAATTATGTTAGTAAATCTTATACGTTTTTATCTACCAATTTTTTTTACTATAATCGTTATACAGAAAACACTAATAACCCACAACTATCTTGCCCTAAAAAAACTTGATCCTGAAAAAAAAAAAAACACTTGGTACAATACAAGCACAGGTAGACATATATAAGAGCGTATAAATATATAAAAATAGATTGCCCTAAAAGACATGAAACTACTTTTCTACAGCATGGGGAATCTTAATTCAGAACGGGAAAGAAAGAAACAAATAAGAAAAGAGAGATAGAGAGAGAACAGAAGCTATACCAATGCGTTTCTGCTCCTTTGCCATCTTCTTCTTCTGTGTTCTGGAGGAGACAATCTCCACCTTCAAAAAATAAATACAGAAAGAGAGAAATCACAAAGCTTCCAAGGCCTTTTTGCACTATCTCTGATCTCTCTATATATACATATATCGAACTCTTGTTCTTCTTCTTTTTCTTCCAACTAGTTTAATGGGCAATCGTTCTAAAATCTTCAGTCAAATTGTGAGTCTTTGTTGAATCTCCTTTTTGTTTGGATATATTATATTACATTTTAGACAATTTTAGTGGGTTTTAAAATGTTTGAATGTTTTCAGCTTTTTTTTGTCAAAATTTGAGTGAGTAATTTATAAAAATTTCATGACATTTTACTGACCAAAAAATGAATGTCTTATAAATTAAAATTTGTAATTGAAATGGCTTCGACGAGATCTAGATATCTCGATCTTCCCCAGTGAAACTTAAAGATTGTATACCTTTTCAGCAAATGATCGGAGAACTAACGATCAAATTAGATTTTATATTTGGGATCTGAAAAACTTTAGGGTTCAACAGGCTTGAAATACTTGTACTAGTCCCAACGAATCATTAATTATATTTCTCCAAAGTATAAAACATCAAAAGTTTCACAGTTTGAGTCGATTTATTTCTCATGCATCAGCAATAATACAGTTGGAAATAACTTAATAGAGTAGATTGTTTTAGTATAGTTTTCAACTTTTTCCAATGTACAATTATTTTTACGATATCACACATATAGCTGGAGATAGCGATTTGGGTATGTGGTAGTGACAATGTGAATTAAATTTTTATCTTTTAACAAAAATAACCCATATATATGAGGTGTGATTTTGATTCAAGCATTTTTAACTATAAAAATCTTCTGAAATAATTCCAAATAAAATTTTATATAATTAATTATAATATCTCAGTTTTTTCAAAAAGGCAAATACTTGAAAGCTAGCAATTTTGCAAATGACTGTGGAAGATCGTCAATTGAATATGTGTCCCATTTGTTAATTAATCTCCTCGTGCTAATTATTTAATTTGATGTTCAATGATTAATAATGTTGTTTATTATATTGTTCTGTAGTGTGTTTCCGGATTGCTCCTTGTACTCACAGTTTCTCATATCGCAAGCTATATTGCTGAAATCATTACGGTAAATATTCATTATATAGTTATTTATATATAAATTATTGTTAGGGTTCTGAACTAATTTAATAAAAAATTCTAACACCTCCCTCGTCCACAATTAGTACTTGAACCTATAATTAAAGTTCGAAACCAACAAGCAAAAACAATGAATATTGTTTTAATGAAGGTAGTTGAGCACACTAATGAAGTTTTATTTGTTCATATGTTCATTTTTGGGATCCCTCGCAAAACAAAAGAATGTAATAACAATTAACAATATGTCAATATATAGTAACTGTTGAGTGTAAGATTCAGGTCCGTGAAACATACATTACAGTTAGTATATTATTAAAAGAATAATAAAATATGTTCTCAGTTTGTTATAAAATTTAATTCCTCTATCAAAATATTGCATCATGCTATCTATTATCAATTTTGTTTTTGTTTTACAATTTTTTTTACACTAATATATTTTCTGAATTTATTTTAAACAAGGTTTCGGATGGTGATTATGTCGAATGTGTCAACAAAAAAGAGCAACCGGGATTAGACCATCCTCTTCTCAGACATCACAAAATACTGGTTTGTTTTATTTTTATATTTTACTTATTAATTTATGTTTTAATCCTAAAATAACCAATTTATCTTCAAATTTCAGTAGTAACAAATTTTTTGTTTCTGAATAATAATAATAATACAGGAATCACCATCAGAAGTCCCAAAATGGGTGAAAACTGAAACAAAAAACCAAAGACAGACACATCAAGCGCATGTAGCGATTGCCAACTGTCCATCCGGAACAATACCACAACGGCTATATTATAATCCCAGCTTCGGCACCGTTGATGGCATACATGAGGTATATATCTTTATTTATTTCACATACGTATGATTTACTAATTATCTATATTTTGAATTAAATTAAAGTATGCGATCGTAAAGAGTAAGGGAACTCCAACAGAGATATATGGAGCAAAATCAACAATAAACGTGTGGAGTCCAACTGTTGAAGGAGAAGATGAGGTAACCATATCTCAGATATGGATTTCTTCGGGTTCTTTCGATGACAACAATCTCAACACAATTGAAGTTGGTTGGCAGGTTGGTTTTTTATTTAGGATTGTTAATGTTTTTCTAATATTTTTTAGTTAACATTAATTAATTTTAACATTTATATCAGGTATATCCGGCATTATATCAGGACAATAAACCGAGACTGTTTCTTTATTGGACGGTATGTTTAGTTATCAATTTATTTTAGTTTGTTTTAACAGTAATAATAATAAGTAACTTATTCACTTTTGAGCAGTCCTGAGCATAACCAGTTTTGAGATTTTCAAAATAAATACCATATAAAATATGGTAATAATTTAAAAGTTTTTACATTGCACAAAAACTTAACCTAACTTAACTATTTCATTATATAATTATACATATATTTATTAGTTTGAGTCTCTTAAAATTGGAAGCTTCATTAAATTGCCGTGGACTTCAGAAAGAAAAAGACAACACTGTTACTGTAATAGTCCAGGGAATATAAATCGAATCCTTTTCTTTTTCTTGAAAATCTAGCTACTCAATTTTGACAAGTTCTTTTAGGAACTCACAAGTGTTTTTGTTCAGGCCAATACAAATTAAAAGTGAGTAAAAATACTGATTTATTCTAAAACTTTATAGTATGTTTTGAATAATATATTTTGTTGAAATAAAAATTAATAAATTAAATTTAATGTCTTTCTCAAAGTTAAAAATACAGCTTTTAGTAAACACTATAATATAACATATGATATACTATATATATTGACACATCTTATCTCTTTTTGTAAGAAAAGATGCAATAATTAGTGGAAATATTGTCAACAAAACTAATAATAGTTAAAAATAAAAAATAAAAAGATGAACAACAAAGCTTGACTAGGCCTGACAAAAAAATCTACCCGAGCAAGAAAAACCGAGCCCGACCCAAAAAACTTTACCCTAATCCGAATCTGTACCCGTAATTTTATCCTATTGGAGTATAAGTGTATGTACCCGTGTGTTTTGGATAAAACCCGAATCCGATCCGAAACCTGAACGGGTACCCGAAAAACCCGAAATAAACATAAGTATACTAAAAATTATGGATTTTAGAAATTTTTTACTTTGATGATATATTTTAGTTTAATTATATAATAGTTTCAGATATAATTTCAAGTTCAACGATTAATTTTTATATTTTAGATATAAAGTTAGATTAATTATGTAATATTTTTATGTATTATTTTATTTCAATTAAGTAAGTTTAAATTTTGTAGTATAATTTAAGATTAAATCGTTAGTAATTTTATATTTCCGACACGATTTCTATTAATCAGATGAAAAATTTAGGTTTTCACGTTTAAAAACCCAATCCGAATTTAGATTTTCATGTATCCCAATAAAGTTTTTGGCCACAATAACCCGAAACCGAATGGATACCTGTTATTTTTGATTTTTTGCCAGGTTTTATAAAGGTGTACCCACACCGATCCGAATCTGAAAGGATTATACCCGCAACCGATCCGAATTTTATAAATTATTCCATTGCAGTATCTAACCCTCCACCTGAGAAACCCGAACCCGATGTGTTTTATCCAAACCCGAACGCCCATGGCTATGTTAAACTAGGCCTGGGCAAAATAACCAACCCAAAGTACCCGATCCGAACCCGATCCAAAAAACACTACCCAAATCCAAATCCGAATCCGGAAAATTATTCTATTGGATGCTAGAATTCTAAACCCGAAAACCCGTACTCGAATCCGAACTCGTCGGTTAAAAACCGAATCTAATTATATATATATATATATAATTAAATTATTATAATTTTTAGTTATATTTGTGAAATTTTAGTTAATATTTTTTAAATTTAATAATTTTTTCCATTTTTTAATATTTCTTCACCCGAAATCGATCCGTACCCTAATCCGAATCCGAACCCAACCCAACAAAATTATTCTATTGGATATTAGACTCTTAAACTCGATATATCCGAACTCGAATGGGGTTTACCCGAACCCGATCCGTTTACCCCAATGTCCAGCCCTAAACTTGACAAATTCATTATTTGTTGCAAAGGATTGCCTTTGTAATACAAAATATAAATAAAGAAATTTGGGACACTGCTTCTTTGCATTAGTTTTTTATGCTACTAATAATATAAATATTTTCCAGAGTGACACCTATAACACAACCGGATGTTACAACCTCAAGTGCTATGGTTTTGTACAAACCAGCAGTAGCCTCGTTATTGGAGGAGCAATTACACCTATCTCTATTTTTGGAGGTAAACAATTTGAGATAGCCATTTCTGTATGGAAGGTTAGCATTTTAAAATTTAAAATTTAGTTTACTTAATGAACTTTATATTTTTATTTAAATAATTATATATTTTATTTAATAAAATATACAGGACCCTAAACATAAAAACTGGTGGCTAAGTTTGGGGTCTGACATTGTTGGATATTGGCCGTCCGAAATTTTTACGGGTTTAGCTACACACGCACATGAGGTGCAATGGGGCGGAGAGATCGTGAATTTGCATAGTTCCAAGCGACATACAAAGACACAAATGGGCTCAGGACACTTCCCAAATGAAGGTTTCAGGAAAGCTAGTTATTTTCGCAATCTGGAAATCGTCGTTAGCAACAACAGTCTCCATCCAGTTGAAGATATATCTGAAATAGAAGACCATCCTAAATTTTATCGTGTCAAAAAAATGTTTCGAGAAGATTGGGGTAGTCACTTTTTTTATGGAGGACCAGAGCATAGCCCAACGTATTCTGGAGTTGATTCAGTAGGATTATGTTGGGTTATAGTTTATTTTAGTTTTAGTCTTTATTTTATTTTATTATTTAGTGTATGTCCATATTCTTATATCTGATTTAAAAACTTAGTTGTAAAATATGTTTGTTTATGACAAATATTTTAGACTGCAAATATTACATAAATTTTAATATTTAATTTTAATCATGAAATTCAATCTCATTGAGTAAATTTTGTAAAATTCACAATTTTAATCATTTAATTTTAATATTCTCATTTAGACTGCAAATATATTTAGTTCAAACAGGACTCAATTTTTAGACATCATGGTTTAGATTTGAGGTACTTTAAGGAGTCTGTGTCTATCAAAGAATAAGGCTAAATGTTGGAGAATGAAAGGATTACTGGCAAGCCTGTGGAATGGTCAGCGCTGGACATTCTCTCCCGAATGTATTCTCTGGCTTTGCAATCAGGGCCAAGATTCTACAAGTCCCGACACTGAGATTAATTTCTCTTTCAACCACAAATTTCTGTATATAATTCTTTTTTCTTTTAACATTGCTATATATATGATTCCCCAAATTTATATGCTAATTAACCTCCACAATTAGTATCCAAACGATATTTGTATCTTATTTCTTTCAAAGTTTGATTGATAAGAAAAAATATATTTAATTTAAAATTTTAATAATTTTATTTCAATTTTTATATTAGAAAAAACATATTACAACGCACCAATTGATGGAATGATGATTGATTTCTCAATTCTGACAACAACATATTTTGTCTTCAACACAAACTCCAGTATTATA
This sequence comes from Leavenworthia alabamica, assembly GCA_000411055.1. NCBI lineage: Eukaryota > Viridiplantae > Streptophyta > Magnoliopsida > Brassicales > Brassicaceae > Leavenworthia > Leavenworthia alabamica. Next base: position 15,184 of record KE157229.1, read on the forward strand.
ACCTCTTGATGTACAATCAAACCAGCATTCATGATACCCGTAATGAAGATTACATGGTGTTTTGCAATGTTCTTTATGCACTGCAAATATTTAATATATATAACCAGTTTTAATTATTCTAAAAAAGAGTTCACGAATCGTTAGCATAAAATTATCAAAAACTAATTTTTATATCAACATATTTACCAAACTTCAATTGCGATGTCGCCGACACATTGGAGTTGGATAACGAAACTAGCACTATTATTACAAAGAAAAAAGTAACCATGTTTTTTGTGATATCCATGGCTTTTCTTTTACTATAAGATTGATGCCTTGTGATCTTCAAACTTTATGTGAAAAAGTTTATTTATATTACTCTTTGTTAAGAGAAATCACCATTTTCAATTGGATCACTCATTTTAATATTAATATGAATGAATCTATATTTGATGATAACTGAAACACCCCAACCCGGTTCTCTAGACTCAAAACCGCTAAATTAAAAAAATTTTTATTAACCAACCGATAATCCCATACTTATCGGTTCTAGATTCCGGATTATCCTACTAACAAAATAACTAAGTCTTTAAACTTCAATAAATAAATAATTCCAAAATAACTCAGAACATTAAATCTCAAATTATACCTAGTCACAACTAGGTTCTCAACATAAACTCAAATAAAACGGAAACACAACAACCGGTATACCATCG
>KE157230.1:8939-22356 GCA_000411055.1 Leavenworthia alabamica
GACAGGACAAGACTTGCCGACCCAACTCACCCGACCGATCGTCCAAGAGCACCCGATCGATCCAACGGGCGGCTAGTCGCGGCTGAGGCAGTTCTTGGCCGGAAATCCACCTAAAATGACCCCAAAAATCCCAACCAAAGTAATCAAACAAGATCTTATGATCATACCTTGGTTTAACACTTGATTTCACTTCTAAAAACACCTTGAATCACTCTTTTCTTGTTCTTAAACTTTAGAACACTACACAACCTAACAACACATTTCAATCCATGAGTTACTCAATTCAAATCATATCCTAAAGGTAGAAATCAACCCTTTACCTCAAGATTTCTTCCCTTTTCCTTCTCTTTCTCTTTCCTCCTTGATTTCTCCCTTACTTTGCTCTAAAACAGAGTTTTAGCTCTGTTTTTCCCGACCTTGAGTTATTTTAATCAATTCAAGTCGGCCAAAGTCATTGGGCCAAAGCCCAAGTCCAATCCGGACTTCGCCCGATTGGGTGACCCGACTCCACCCGATCGATCCACATGTTCAATGGCCCGGTCGATCAGTCAAACACTCGGCCGGTCTGTCCAAAGTCTCCGCCCGGTCGATCCATATATCACCCGACCGGGTGACTCTCTAAATAGCCACGGATCAACCCAACACATCCCGAGCACCTCCCGGAGTTCCCCGGACACATTTCCGAAGTTCTCCGACGTCATGCTCGCATACGGATGTTACAAGAAGAATGGCAGTTGATTAGAGTAGAACCGATATTTTTTCGAATCTTTTAGGTTGCAACACGAGTTGATATAGTAGAAGCTCGAAAAGCTGCTGAACGAACTGAAGCAAACTTAGGCACCTTTCCTTAAAATTTAAAAAATTTCATTTAACAAAAATGCAAATGAGAGAGAGAGATCTTCAAACAAAAAAGTTGACTTGGAAGCATGGAAGCATTAATAACTCCTCACTAGGAAAACATGACTACCTAAGTAGGTTAAGTACACAAACATGGTTATTCTCTCAATTGACGATGAGATTTTTCATTCTTGGAGGCTGGTAATCTCAAGCCAACTAAAGTAGGGTTGAGATATTTCGATCCAAGAAACACACACTGGAACCAAGTAGCCAACTTTAAATTTTAAAAAAGTAAAAGTAGAACTTGAGCGTGAAAATGACAATAATATAGAATGAAATCATTAACAAAGTCTGCAAAATTGTTTGGAAACTCACCAGAGATTCTATGTTCATTCAATCTTGCAAGAGCACCTGTTGACTTACTCTTTTCATCACTATTCTATCTATTATCTTCATTACACAAATGATCACTATCAGAGAGCTCACAGTTATCTCCTACAAGACATCAATAACATTATCATCGTCATCACTATCCAAAACAATTTCGTCACTGAAATGATCCAACATCTGAGTAACCAAGCCATCACAAGTCTCAAGTCATGATTTCCCCTTTAGAAATGGATCTTCTCCAGTTTCAAATCCCAAATCAACAGCTTGAGTTTCACTACAACGAAGTTCAATATCAATGATATGAGTCTTCTTATATTCATCATTGATCCAAGCATCGTCCTCAAAAGGTTCAGTGACACAATTCTGAAGCCAGTTATCTTCATCTTTATCTTCACCTAACATGCAGAACCAAATTAGGTCAAGTAAATTACATTAAAAATCATAACTGTTTTTCTGATAAATAAAAATTATAACTTTCATGATGGTGAAGAGGGAAGAGAATCAATCGGCTGGGTCACTTGATGAGGGGAAACATCATTATTCACTTTAGCCATCTACTAACAAAACTTCGACAACGATAATCCAATTCGACGGAGAATTTGCTATTTCGATCAGATCTCAAAGTAAGAAGAAGAAGACGAGAAAGTGAAGACAGTAGTACTAAAGGCGCGTAAAGACAGTAGTATAAGCGTCACGTGACGCGGGAAATAACAGTCTTAGTTAATAGCTATAGATTATACTTACAAAATTAGTTAAACAAAATTGGGCGTTTTGTCTAGTGGTATGATTCTTGCTTAGGGTACGAGAGGTTCGAGTTCAATTCTCTGAACGCCCCTGTTTTTATCCATTAATTTGGGAATATGTTTGCTCTTACTGATACTTTCATCAAGTAGCCGCGAGAACAATGAAAAACGTCACTTTCTTTTATACTTATTTACATGTACAAATTGTAATCTGCATCAACGGTTTAAGTTGAGATCCCTTCTTTGCAAAATAAAGTTTTCAAGAAACTTTCTCTAATCTTTATCTTTGGTAATGAATCCAAAAATATACGAAGCCTTGACAATGTCTATAAAGGCACTTTCATAATCATTAATTGACTTTAGTTCTTTGGTGAAAAGTGATCTTGTTGGGTTTTGTATCTAAGCTCTCCATAGTTATGAAACATCTCTAAAGCTTCTTTGCCTTTCCCATAAATGACAAGACATGAGATCAAAGAGTTTCAACACGCTACACTTTTAAGACTTAACAACTACTCAAACACAGATGTTGCATTCTCTAGAACAACACATTTAGAAAACATAGCGATCAACGCATTTGAAAACAAACCGAATAAGCTTGATTTCATTGCGATTAATGAGAGAGTGAATTTCTCTGACCAAAATCAAGATGACTTGATTGAGAACAAACAGATAAACACACATGAAACCGTTACTTCATTTGATTCAAACCCTTCTCCTTGCATCTTATTGAAAGCACCTTGCATCTTATTGAAAGCATCAATAGCACCATCATACTATCATGCATGACAAGTGATCAAACTGTTCCCAATTATATCGTATGTAATTTCATAACCGTTCATCTAAGATTCAAGTGTTGTAGAGAGAGTTTGTTCATCATGGAAATATCGTACATGTAAAACAATTTCTCCAAAAATATTTATGTCATAAAATCATCATTCTCGCATTCATAAAAATTATATAATAATATTGATGTTACAGACAAAAAAAAAACTATTATCAACTAGGACAAAACACACATAATCTTCAGCCTACACTTTTGGTTGTGGGCTCAAACCCGTAATCTTGAGGCCCAAAACCCATCATATAATATTAATTACCAATAGATTTTTTTTATAATGAGTTCATGTCAAATAAGTGTCAAGCCAATCTGATGTAAGTTCATAGGCAACAAATGTTACAGCACCAGCAGGTGCTGCTTTTATAATCGATGGAACAATGCCTTTATAAAGACCATGCCAACCTTCTGATCTTAATATCTTCCTTAAAGCATCAAACATGTTCTTATAAGCATTTAGCTCAACCCTTGCTCCATATTTTGGGTCTCGTTGCAGACCTTCGACCTGTAAGCAACAAACAAGAATCAAATATATTCAAACACACAGAGAGCTATAACACAATTGAAACTAACCTGGAATCTTTTCTTGACAACATCTAGTGGATGACATACAAGTTTAGAAACAGTTCCAGCTGCTAAACCGCAAAGAAAGATCTGAAAGCTCGAAAGACTATCATTTGGATTCATCGACGACCTGTATCGCTTATTATAGACCTAGAGCCAAAATGCATACCATGAAGGTAATAGAATCAATCAGTGTGGTGTTATATAATTCCAAAGATTGAAAAAGTTAATGAACCTTATTGCTTACCATACACCAACGCTTAAAAGTATCGTAAGTACCAAACTGTAGACCAGCATAAGGTATGATCTCAATCAAAGTTGGGGACAATCCTGCATACAACCCTTTGATTCCACGAGTTTGTACTAAACTCATAAATGCTGATCTCATATTTGGATATACCTTTGGCTCACCCTGTGAAGCCAATACAGTCCGCAATAGGTCGAATGGGTATGATCCAACTGTAGCTGCACATCCTGCTAGAGACCCGCTTATGTAAGAAAGATAAGGACTCAGTTTAACATGATTTTCTGCACAAGACCATAACATATTTCACATGAATCCATAAAAAAAAGGATTATCGGAAAGATCCATAAGAAGTTAGTGATGTACCAGACTTGGATGAACCAGCCGCAAAAGACTTCACCTTATGTAAAACTACAAATTGTATGGATGTATAAGGTACAACCATAAGTAAAGCTGGGACATTACCACGCCAAAAACCCTACAAGAAGTAACTTGAATAAACCAAAATTTAGGGTTCATGTAAGCTTTGAATATGGTGAATTCAGTTCCTAGAGAAGTCTAGAACAGTCCAACACATATGGTGTGTGTATCATATTGCATTGATAAATGACTTAGCTAAGAGCATACACAACAGCTAACACTTTCATAAGATCAAGATCTAGTGAAAGCAACTTAAAAAAAGTCTTTACCTTTAAACCTTCCTCTATAAAGATATCTTTCGTTGTTCGAAACAAACCATTGTACTTTGGTTTCAGCAGAGAATTTTTTTTAGTCTGAATCCATGAAGCTGTAGGCTCTAACTGAACCTGGAAATTTTAAAATAGTATAACTTCAATGCATTTACTCTGCCCTTGTTTCTTGATTTATAAACAGATACCTGAAATCTAATCTTGATAACGTCAAGAGGAGATGTAACCATACGAGAAATGGCACCAGCAACAGCACCAGCCGATGCGTCAATCACAGCACGTTTTAGCCGATCAGGCTCTTCTAACTCTGTATCACTCATCATCGATCACAAGCTCTTTACTATAACCTGAAATCATTATGTCAACATCAAATCAATTGCATATGATTGTAAAATGATATTTTTTTTTGAGAAATTGGAATAAAATGTTATTTTGCGATTAGATCAGTTAATGAAAATAAGAAAGGTACTGGGATATATACATGGATAGAACCGCCATATGAGAGAGCGCTTCTCCAAAGTTTTTAGAATTTTAGAATAAATAAACAGAGGACTCCGTTTCCGCCATTTATTGATGGGATCTTCGAAGCTTTGTTCTGAAGAAGAACAACAATGCAGATTTTAAAGTAACAACACTAAAACATAAACTTTTAAAACTGTGGTTCAAAACCAAAACTAAAAGCGTGGACCTCAAATTTGCTTTAGAAATTAGTGGACTGAACCGTGAACCCTATTGATGTGTACCGATCGGTTTAGAATAAAATAAAATTATTTAGTAATTATACAACTGTTGTTATGTCCCTTTTTTGTAAAACAACTCGGCCTATGTATCCCTTTCTATTTTATTTTATTTTTAACTAAATTTAAATAGATAAAATGAGTCAAAATCTATATTACCTAAAATATCTATGAAAATTACAAAAAAAACCAATTTTATTTTAGATAAAGCCTTAAATTATAAAAGCTTAACAGATAATTTACAATCCATGCTCAACTAAATGTTTTTTGAAATCTAGAATTTTTTCCATCACTTTTTTTTTCCAAAACAAAATTAAAAATATTTATCTAATTTTTTTTCATTTCTATCAATTCACCTTTTCTTTTTTTTTTGTCAAATGTTTTTTCTAATCATTTTTTATATATTAAAAAAATAAATACATATATTTTTATTTTATACAAAATTTATTTAATTAAAATTAGAAAAATATAAGTTTAAAATTGATAAATTCATGATTAAATGATATTGTAAAAATATGATATTAGATCAAAATATTAGTTTTCTAATCAAATTCAAAGGATCTATTTAGAAAATTTGATATAGAAAATTAAGAGAATTAAAACAAAAACAAAACATAAAAATTATGTCTTTTATGTTTTCTAAAAATATTGTTTTGAAAATATTAATCATGCGAAAAGAAAAAATACGATTTTTCAACAAAAGTTATACTTTTGACATTGAAACTATAACAATTTATTTAAAAATTTCGATTAAATTAGTTACATATAAAATGGAATTGAGTGGAGATGTTAAGAAGTGAGAGTTTTATACTTCGTGAGCTGAGATGTTCCAAGAACTAGAGAAAAATGACAACGGTTCTAATGATATTTAGGCCATGTTTGTTTCATCATTTTGAATCATCTAAATGTAGATGGAAATTAATGTTTGTTTAGTAACAAAAAATGTCTATTGGGATGATCCATTTAGATAGATCATTTGAATGAACTTTAAATTTTAGTCTAAATTTTAAAAGTCATTTGGATGATCCAATTTGGACCATTTGGATGAAGATGATTCATATAAAAAATATCAATTTAATATTTAATTAATTTTTGTTTACTTTTAATCTAATTTTTATAAATATTGATATATTTACTTGATATTATTTTTTTATATTATTTTCTTCAAAAATTAAAATTTCACATAATTATGAAATGATGAAAAAATTATGGAATTTTGATAATTTGATATTTTTTATTGTAAAAAATATGATTTTGTAAAACTTTGGCCAAAAATTAAGATTTTACAGTTTTGACAGAATATGAGATTGAATAGTTTTTTCGTATAATTATTATCTTGTGTTTTTTTCGGCAATAATCAAAATTTTACGATTTTGGCTAAAATATAATTTTGCAGTTTTTTTCAAAATTAATATTTTATGGATTTAATTGTAAATATAATTTTGAGACTCAGGATATTGACATAAAATATAATTTCACAGTTTCCTCGTAAAAAAAGTTTTATATTTAATATAAAAATTTGAGATTTAGTGATTTTTAATAGAATATAATTATACAGTTTTGTTTTGTCAAAACTAAGATTTTATCGTTTTGAAATAAATACAGATTTTATGGTTTTAACTTCAAAAAGTTTATTGATAAAAATAATAGATCAATAATAATAAAAATTAATATTTCAATGAACTATTAACATAAATTATTTAAATAAATTGTTTGAATAGAAATATGAGGTGAACAATCATATATATCCTAAATAAATAAACAAAAGTTCATTGAAATAGATCATTCAATAAATTTGGTAATATAAACAAACAACATTTAAATGATCTATCCAAATGCAGTATCTAAATGATATATTTAGATGTAAATGATGAATGGATAAACAAACATGCCCTTAATGTGGTAGGAAAAATAGATCGGATTGTCATGATGCAAATTTTGGATTTTTGATTTTACGAAAAGAGAAAGAGAAGTAGAATTTTTTTGAGATTTGATTGAAGAATATAAGAGAAACATACGACTACATGTAATTTTATAGAGAGTGAATGACAAATAATTAAAAACTATTTTTTTTTTATAATAGACAAGTTGTTGTAAGATCTTATTATTTTAGTTTTGATATTTTGATGATATAATAATTTGATGTGAGATTTATGATTTATGAAAATACTATAATTGTAATCGGTATAACTCATATAGTAATACTATAGCATTTATATCATAATTCGAAAACAAATTAACACAAAAAATATTAGATTATATTTATTTAACCTATATAACTTATTTTTGTATATATCTAATTATACTAAAGCACAAGTAATTTTTTTAAAAACTGCTGCGTTATCTGATTGACACGTATATTTTTGCCGATGTGTCATTTTTACAAATTTTTGAAAAACAAATTTTATTATCATAAAATTTATTGTCGTTAATTAGTTATTCCTGATTTTAAGCATCTATTATTTTCAAAAACTTTCTTATTTATTTAAACAAATATATTAATTCTATCTTTTCTCTAAGTATTTATTCTGTGCAAAAAAATTTTCAACTATCTATAAATTTTTAAAATATATTTTTTTTAAATGATTCAAAAATTTTTTGTTAACAAAATTTTTTTTAATTGAATTTGTATATTATATTTTTTGTATGATTTATAAACTAAAAAATTTTTAATGGTGAACTTTGATCTCTATCAATTTTGATGCTATATGTACTTTTGTATTAATTGTATTTTTTTGTTAATATTGTTTTTTTAATATTTACTCTTGATTTTAATTTTCATGTTATAAAGTTTCAATTTAGATAATTTTTTAATTAAAAAAAAAATTCTGATTAAATATATAAATTAATATTTTTAGCACAAAAAAAATTGATGATAATTAACAATAAATATGCTCCTGCTATGTAGAGGCCATAATGCTAGTATATATACTAAATCAGCAGTAACTTGAAAAAAACTGCAGGCTTCTCCTTTTGACACATCAGATTTTGCTGATTTGTCAACCTTATAATTTTTCTCAATAAATTTTATAGAAATGAATATTTTAATATTATTTATTATAATTAATTAATTAAAAATTTTAAAAGAAAAAGAAAATGTAATACTTTTTTAATTAATTTTTTCTTTCACTTATTCCACTTCTCCTTATTTTTCTCCTAAAACTCTATGATTTATTCTTAAAACACTAATTTCATAATTATTTTTTACACTCTAAATCTCATTTTTTTGAATAAATTATACATACAATTCTCTCTCTTCTTTGCTATGCAATTCTTGAAAAATATCTAAAAATAGATTGACCAATATAGCATCATTTTCAGAAATAAAAAAATCTTATCCGAAACAAGAAATCTAAGTTGAAAATCAATGTAAGTCATCTTCTCCAAATTTTTAACAACAATGGTTAATAATTTTTTATTTCTCTCTCACAAATAGAGGAAATTATAAATCCAAAGATAAAGATAAAAAATAAATTTTTAAATCATAAAATGAAGATGAAAATAAAAGAAAAATTTATGTTATATTTTTTTTCTTGACTGATTTTTTGTACTTTTATTTATTTTCTGTATTAACAAAATTTTGAATGACATTTTAACAAAAAGTATTTTTGAATGAAATGATAACTTTCTTATAAAAACAAAAATATATAAATAAAAAAACTTATTATCAATGGATGTTTATCTATGTTTTATCAAAAATATTAAAATAAAATCCGGAAATATATATATTAATTTTTTAAGAAGAAAATAATATATCAATAAATTCTTAAAATATCATCATTTAAGTACTTTATATAAGAAAATACAAATAAAATTAATTTTTTGATATCAAATTATTTGAACTACTGTTATATTTTTGACAAAAAAAAATTTTAAAACATTATTTTTATATTACAAATATTAATATTAACATTTTAAAATTTTATACTATAAATATTTTCTGTGCATAAGCACGGGCTCAATACTAGTTATATATAAATCAACCAAAAAATACACAAAGTACTGAAAATATATTTTAACATAAGATTATTTTAATTGTACCAAATTTTATAATTGTACTATTCTATGAACATAGTTATATTTTGATAAATAAAATAATTTATAAATTTGTACTACATTTAAAAAAATGTTTTTTAGTTTTATTTATGATATTATATATAGAGTATATTTACTATTGCTTCATAGAAAAAATGTGATAAAATTTATTTTTCAACTTTTTGGTAAAATTTATTACTACTAAATGAAATCTTAATAATATAACACATTTGTTGATGAAATATGTTTGTAATACTATGTAATTAGAAAGAAATTATATCAAAATAAAGATCATTCAAAAAATTTAAATGAACGCTCTCTTACTTAATATGTACTCAATATAGGATTATCTTAATTATATCAAATTTGTAATTGTATCTTTTTTGTACTAATTGTATTTTAGTATAAAAAAATTATTTAGTTGTACAATAATTAAAATAAACAATTCGTAGTAGTACTTATGACATTAAATCTATAAAATATATTTGATCTCATTTCATAGAATGAAATATGACAAAATTCATTTTTTAACTTTTTGACAATTTCTGATACTCTAAACCGAAGAAAACCTTAAAAGTATAAGATATTTATTGATCAAATGTGTTTATCTCAACATAAGATTATTTTAATTGTACCAAATTTATAGTTGTATTTTTCATCATTTATAGTTGTATTTTGATAGAAAATAAATTATTCAGTTGTACCATAATTAAAATAAATAATTTATAGTTGTATTTATGATATTAAATCTATAAAATACATTTGATATAATATCATAGAATAACATATGACAAAAAAATATTTTTTAACTTTTTGGTAGTTTCAAATACTCTAAAGTAAATGAAACTTTAAGAGTATTAGACATTTATTGATCAAATATGCTTATAATGTTATAAATAAACAAAATATTTTAATAAATATAATAATAATTCAAACATGAAGAATAAACTCAAAACATTGTATTTTCATAAGTTATAAATATGATTTTTATCTAAAATTATTATTTAACATAAATAACTTAAAACCAAATTCAACATAGTTGTACATAATAGTACTCCGAAAGAGAAAAAACCAACATAATTTTTAGAATACAACAATCAATTAATACATAAGCAACAACACAAGCCTAAAAATATTAAACAGATACATTAACAGACTCAAACCACCTAGAAATATCTCCCTTACGTCTTGAACCGTGTCCGCTCGAATTTGGGACGCTTAGAACACTTCTAGCCGAATCTTGTCTATTGTTATTCTTATTACGATCTTTACGACTTGAATCTTGTCCACTGTTATTCTTTTTACCTACATTAACAGTTGTACACCGTAGTACTAGTATTACGTTTCAATAACATTTGTACCAATTGTATTATTTCTAGGTTATTACTTTTATACAAACGATTTTACTAAAACCTACATGCTATTTCCACATAAAATAATTTATAATAACGCTAATATTAACTTTTTAAACACTAATCTACCATCATATCCATTTAATAAATCAATGTAAAGACAAATATTCAAAAACTATTAAATAAAAAATAAAACATTCTTTATTTATAAATATAACAATTTAAACTCAGTAAATAATTTTACTACAACATCAAACTGTAAATATATCAACATTAGAATTTTAAAAATAAAAATAAAAAGTAAAAACAAAAACTATATCAGTTGAACCATTATTCTTCAAAAATTGTGAAAATTCTCATTTTTTAAATTTACATTTTGGTTTAAAAAATGAGAGAGATAAAATGAAGAAGATGAACTATGCCACATGTATCTCTCTATGATGAGAATATTAAATTTTCACCAATAAAACAAAGATTTACTACAAATAAACCATCAAACTTTTTATTTTTTTTGCAAGATTAACTATCACCCAAAAATTGTGTAAGTCAATACTATAACCCAAAAATTGTGTAAGTCAATACTATAAAGTCAAAATTAACCCGCTATATAACTCTTCTCTATATTGTCGACGTAGTCCGTTTAGCTGCTGTTAAAAAAATTAACGGAATTATTTCAAAACAATGTTGTTATGAGATAAAAAAAAAAAGTTGCATGCTGTTTTGTTGATAATTTTAAAACTACATGCTACTTTGTTTAAAACACCTGTTGTTCTAATCTTCTTCCACGTTCTCCATCTTCTTCCTTCTCCATGTGTTCTTCTTTGTCTTCAACACAAAACATCTTAAATCAACATTGACTCAAAATTTTACTGTTTTGGATTAAATTGTCTTCCAATTATTACAGTTTCAGATTAAAATTTTGTGATTTCAAACATCAATTCCAATTTAACAATTCAATAATTGGAAGTATAAATTGATTGCGTTTGAAGTAAAGCTCCTAACTCACCTTAATTCATAAATAAACATATTTTCTTATTCATAAATAAACATTATTGAATTATATAAAGAGTAATTCCGTCTAATACGATTATTTATAGTTTTGGAGAAAAAATTACATTAAGTTTTTTAATTAGACATAAATACCATTTTTTATTAAATCATATTTTAAATTTAATGTTTGGGTGGAGTATTTAGTGGTTAGCTTTAGTTTTATTATTATTTGGGTTGAGTATTTAGTGGTTGGGTTTACTATTTATTGTTTGGATTTTGTGTAATTTCTGAAAAATATAATCTAATTTTTAATTTAACTGAATTATTAAATGATAATTTTGTCTTAAATTAACTTTAATGGTATTTGTGAAAATTAAAGTTAATTTGGTGTTATTTTTGAGAATTGACCTTATATAAATTATCTAGAAACCAAAACCACAATACAAGATAGAAGAAAAATATGAGTTAAATAGAAAGCTTGTAGCTGGAGCTTCAGATTAAGCAGAGGTCACCAATCAACATGGCTAACAACATGATTTTCACCAAAGCCAGCAGATCCTCTCCCATCTCATCGTTGGGATTTTCACCGTTGAAGATGTCATGAGATCACTGACAAAAAGCACAGATCGAAGGAGAAATCTTCAGATGATGCTTCCTAATTATATTTTTTCAGATCTACGATGAACCTTAATTTTATTATGTAGAGAAGGAAGAAGACGAAAAATGTTGAAGAAGATAAGTAGAACATGTTTTTTTTTAAGAGAAAATGTCGTGTAGTTTGTAAGCAAAACTGTACGTAGTTTTAAAATTATCAATCAATTATCATGTATGTTTTTTATAACAAAACTAGGTCATTTTGATAATTCCGTCAATTTTTTTAACAGCAGTTTAACTGGCCACATCAACGATATAGAGAAGTATTATATAGCGGGTGACTTTTGACTTCATAGGATTGATTCGCACAATTTTTAAGTGAGAATTAATCTTGCAAAAAATAAAAAGTTCGATACAGAAAACCCATAAAACAACCACCATCAATTGTTTTTCTCTCTCTTTATCCTCAATTTTTTTATGTTGTATTGATAGATTGTTGACACTTGTCAGAAATTTAGACATGTATAGGTCACAATTTAAAAAAAAAAAAAAATTATTTTTGTAATTTATAAATAAGAAGGGGTATATTAATTTGAAAAGAATTAAAAAATTATTTATGGACACATAATGGCATATTGGCTACTTATCCACTGTTACCTGACTAGGTTCTTTTCTTCTTTTTCTTTATAAGTTTCTATTACCAGATTGCTTATGTTTCTAATTTTGTGTTTACTTAAACATAAATTTAAGTGGAAACAATCTTAATGGCTCTGTTATTCAAACACTTCTACAGATGAAAGGACTAGAAGTAATGTAATTTTTATATCATATCATATTTTATTCGAGAATAGATAAAAACTATTTGATGTGTTTACTAATCCTAATCAAAAATGGTAACAGGTAGGCATGATCACGGTTACAGTCATTACGGTTAAGGTTCATTAACCGCTAGTTATGTAGTTTTTAACTGTAGTCTTAACTACTTAATATATGGTTAAAATAATTACAGTTAAAACTAGTTATGGTTAAAAATAGTTGCGGTTATATAAAATTTGACACAACCACCCCACGTGGCTACGTCATAAACTAGAATTTTTTTAAAAAAATTTCATACATAATAAAACCATTATACATATATACAACACAGCGGAAGTAAACGTATAATTATCATATCCAATACCAACCCCGGTACCCAAAATACACGTCCGACAAGGACTAACATACATCCCCAAAATACAGCTAGGTCGACCCCTATGTCATCTCATCCTGTCAGTCTTGGGTACCGTTCCTAGCCTCACTTCTCTTTACCTGTACCCAAAAGAGAGTGAACAGTGCATCACAATATTGAGTGAGGCGCTAATCCCGATTACCGGCTCCGCTACAGAATCCGGACGGATCGGGTAACCA
>KE157231.1:0-25472 GCA_000411055.1 Leavenworthia alabamica
CATCTCTATTTTTGATTCAAAGAGAGAGCTTGTCGCCAGCTTTAAATCAAAACCACTTTTTTTTTTATTCCTTATAAACCCTAAAAAGAAAACCAAAGAAAATTCTAACCATAAACTCTACCCAAAAACTCAAAACAATCCGCATCTTCCCAGCTACTGAGTAACCACCTATCCGAGCTACATCACAGCGGGAAGCTTGAGGCGTCGATAGATCGGCTTCTGAATGAAGAGAAGCAAATGAGACTCGTAGAAAACTTTGCCGGTACAAGGAAAACCGCCATTGAGATTCTTCAGCTTTTTGTTTCGAAGCTAAGGACTGGAAAATTCTGTATGAGCAGATTCTTATGATAGTTAATGAAACTATCGATACAAATATGAGAATAAATGAGCAGAAAAATTAAGAAGAGAACTTTAGAAATGATTTTGATTTGATGTTTTGATGCTCGAGAACCTAAAATCAGAGCAACTTAAATACAACTCTAATTAGGTTTCTTTGATAATAAAACGACAGTGCTTTAGTTATTTAGGATTGAGTGAAACCTCTGTCTATCATAGAGTCTCTTCTATACTTCTTCTAGCCACTTGTTAATTCTTTCTTCCTCAAGTGTCGAGTCTTGTTTCTCTTTGTTCTTAACTTCCTCTGCATCATGGTGACTAGAACTCTGAGTCTATCAATTGCCCCCCTTGAAGACTAACCTTGTCCTCAAGGTTAAAGGTCGAATACTTAATTACCAAAGTAGAAATATTGTCCCTTGTGCCTACCTCACAGATGCTTCCAGCAAGAACTTCCCAAACTGCTCTTTTAGCTACGGAGAATTCTCTAAAAATGCTTCCAACTGAGTAAATGCAAGCTGCATAAGTGATATCTTTAATTATAATTTTATTCACCTTAGATGCTTGCAATCTAGTCCCAAGTTTCTTCATGTATCCCCATCCACATATATCATCCCTCTCTAACTCATTCCACAAATATTTTATCTCCTCTAATTCCACTTCATTTTGTTCAACATTCATGAAATGAGCTCCAATTAAGGAAACTATCAAGAATCTTGTTCTCACGTCTACCCCTGCATACTAAAAACCAATTTTTGGAATTATAGCCAAAAGATAGACATGAGCAATGACTTTGTATATCGCTGCATTCCTTTCTCCCTCTCCCAACATAAGTCGCCATTTAACAGGATGAGTTATAATATTGCAGGGTAGAACACTGTTAGAATGAAGCACCAACAAATATGAAACTAACCTAAACATTCCTTTTGGCAACTCAGATGCTCTATCCACCATCTCTTTCATACACTGAGTATATGGTCTTGAAATTTGTTGCTCCTTGTCATGGAAGAGTGCAGCCACAACTCCAGCAAATATAATTCTCCACTCTGTTTCATTACTCTTTCCATGGAGTTTAAGGATATCTGTGTCTTGCTTAGTTTTGGGTCTCCCTTTATAGTAACCCACATAATTTCTATTTTCCAGCTTAATGTGTGTTTGTCCCAATTAATGTGTGTGTCTCAAAGAGTTGCAAGCCATGAATAACCCAAAATTATATCTGTCGACCCCAACTCAAATAACAGAAATTCGGTCCATATTTCAATGCCTTATGCCTAACAAAACTCCAGTAGACTTTCCTCTTACTTTAATAACTTGATTTCCTCCTACTCTTACTCCAAATCCCTTTGTGTCAGTTACTTCTAACCCAATTTCCTTTACTAACTTCTCAGATATGAAGTTGCAGGTAGCTCCTAAGTCAATAAAAACCACAACTTCTTTATCCCACGGACAACCCATCATCTTCATAGCACGTTCGTTTTCCATCCCACCTATAGAGCTGAGTGTGAGTGTTACCAGCTCTTGGCTTTCAGTATTTTCAACATTATCATCCTTTTCAGCATTTACCATCTGTTCTGTGCACTTTTTTTCTTCCTCTATCTCTAGATATTTCAGTTTTTGTTGGCATTTATGCCCTGGACTCCATCTTTCCCCACAATATCGACACGAATTTGGTGTTCTTGTCTCTGTTTCACTATTGAACTTTCTAGTTTCCTTGTTATCTTCCCACGGTTTCTTGTTATGTGAGTATTCATCTGCCTTAATTCCATTTGAATAACTGTTGTTCATAGTAGGTGCAACTGACCGAGAAAAGTTCCTAACTTGATAGCTAGAGCCATCACTTTCTTGTGCTTCAATGAGGCGTGCTATCTCCACAATATCATCCATATTCACTGGTATGCATCTCATAACTTGGTCACGCAAATTCTTCTTCAGTCCTTTTAGGAATGCTGCTTCCAATACATATCCTGAAACATGAGGTAGATCCACCGAAAGCTCCTCAAATCTCTCCCTATACTCATCAACATTGCCGCTTTGTGTCAAACCCAACAGGTGATCCACCGAAGAGCTCCCTCTGCTTGTTTTAAAACGAGTGCGGAATATCTCTTTAAACTCTCGCCATTAAATATTCTTTCACGATCTTGAGAATATCTCCACCATGTTATTGCAGGACCAGTCAAACAAGCGAGAGATAAGTCGAGCTTCTCAGGTTCTAAAGTGTGATTCATACTGAAACACTTTTCAACACGAAACAACCAGTCATCTGGATTAGTACCTTCATAAAGTGGTAGATATACCTTCTTATGGTGGTAATCGTGCTGAAAACAGGGTGAATCGTTGCGTTGCTCAAACCCTAGGTGAGGAAATCGCGTGTCTGGTTGTCGATTTGGCAGATCGAGGTTTGGTGGCAGAGGAAGGTGCTCGCGAGAGCATTCAACAGCCAACGCTGTGACTGGAGACACCTGTTACGGAATGCCGATGGTTGGAGTTCCAAATCCAGGTTGAATCGAGTCACGAGCCACCCCATAGATGTTACTGCAAAGCATCTTCTCCACCATTTCTCCAATATGCTTAACATCTGCCGCAAGCGAATTCAAACGGTTGTTGTCCCATTCTATCGCCGGTGATGTTGTTGATTTCTCGAGTTCTAGAGATGGAGTGCTTGAAGTAGATGCGGGTTGTTTACCAGTTAACGAACTCATGAAAGCACCACTGATAATTAATGAAACTATCGATACAATATGAGAATAAATGAGCAGAAAAATTAAGAAGAAAACTTTAGAAATTTTTTTGATTTGATGTTTTGATGCCCGAGAACCTAAAATCAGAGCAACTTAAATACAACTCTAATTAGGTTTCTTTGATAATAAAACGACAGTGCTTTAGTTATTTAGGATAGAGTGAAGCNTGCTTTAGTTATTTAGGATAGAGTGAAGCCTCTGTCTCTCATAGAGTCTCTTCTATACTTCTTCTAGCCACTTGCTAATTCTTTCTTCCCCAAGTGTCGAGTCTTGTTTCTCTTTTGTTCTTAACTTCCTCTGCATCATGGTGACTAGAACTCTGAGTCTATCATCTTAATCTGTCTAAGAAACGTGGTCAGCTTAAACAGGTACTTCGTTGACCAGATTCTCAGTTTGGATCCTATTAGTTTGTGGTGTAAGCTCTTCGGGCTTTACTGTTTCTTCGATAGTTTTAAGGGATTGTGTAAATAGGAATTTTTGTGTTTGAATTTTATTGTAGTTTCTTCCACATTTTACTTTTGAATTTCATAGGTGTAGTCTGTAGTGTTTGGTAACCTTAGTCTTGTAAAGTGATAAAGATATTATATAGAACACACAAAATTCAGGTGGATTGGCCTTTATGTACTATTGACTTGAAATATTAATTGCTAAATTGGGTCATTGCAGATTCATTATACTTAGTTTTATTTTCAGTGTTTCTTTGGTTTTGCTTTGCGAGTTTTCGTGGTCTTCTCCCTTGATACAGAATTAGATAAACTTATTTCATGTGTAGAGTTGAATAAAACGATACAAAACAAAAATTTCATTGATTTTTGTGAACTTTTCATTTGCAGGCAGTGCAATCGATGGTGCAGCAATCAATGCAGTATATTGATCAGACACCTGACATTGAAACTCGGATTGACCATATTAAGACGCTGAATAATGTATATGCTGGAAAGGTGGGAAACTAAAAAACTTGTAGTGTATTCGTTATCATAACTTCATCATTTTGTGTAATTGTTTGCCGTTTGATTTTTTATTGTATAGATATATGTTGAAATCGAGAGGGCACGTCTGACCAAGAAGCTTGCCAAGATTAAGGAAAACCAAGGTCAGATAGCAGAAGCTGCAGATCTTATGCAAGAAGTTGCTGTAAGCTTTTGTCCTTTTGGTTGTTTCATCTCCTCTAAATCTTATTTCTTAGTTAATTCCTGCAATTTGATAATAAATAACAGGTGGAGACATTTGGTGCCATGGCAAAAACTGAGAAAATTGCATTTATCCTTGAACAAATAAGGATTTTTGTTATTGCACTGCATTTTATAATTTACTCGTATTTTCATTTGTGGTGCTAAAAACGTTTGGGATTATCCTTTAAAGGTCCGCTTGTGCTTGGATCGTCAATATTATGTTCGTGCACAAATCTTATCTAGGAAGATCAATCGAAGAATTTTTGACGCATATACAAAAAAAAGATAAGAAGAAACCTAAGGAAGGTGATAACATGGTAGAGGAGGCTCCTGCTGATATACCAACCTTATTGGAGCTTAAGAGAATCTACTATGAGCTAATGATTCGGTATTGCACATTGTCTTGATTGGCATTTCCACTCAGTTCTGATGTACCATGATTGGTTTCCGAGGCATTTTCACCTTTTTATTAACGACCATATAATAACTCAACCATGTAGGTATTATACTCACAACAATGAGTACCTAGAAATCTGCCGGACCTACAAGGCGATATATGATATCCCTTCTGTGAAAGAAACACCAGAGCAGTGGATTCCAGTAATGCTTACATGCCATTGATTGGTTGGTTAGTATATGTTTTGTAGGGTTAGTTTAATATTTTTTTCGATATTCAAACGTTAGGTCCTGAGGAAGATTTGCTGGTTCCTGGTATTGGCACCTCATGACTGTTAAGAGCCTATGCTCCCTCTAGCCCACTCTGTGACTGATTTGAGATTCAAATAATAAAGCTAAGATCTTTGATGGAATATATAAAGTTGTTTATATAAACTTAAAACCTTCAAATAAGAGAGAATGTTTTACAAGGGTTTATTCTAAGATAAAAAAGATAAACTAAAAACCTCAGTAAGAACTTCTAGCTCTCACTGCCTTCTAACCAAGAGGTAAGCCAAAAAAATCCACCAAAGTTCAGCCTAACTTTCCTCTTCCATGTTCTTCTCTATTTAAAGCATAGAACCCTCAACTCTAGTTTCTTTCTTGTGAGTCATCACTGTGTACTATCAGGACCCATATATGCTGTTTTAATGTTCCCATTTCTTTTGTCTCTTCTTCCTTCCTCACTTTTTGCCTCTTCTTCCTTTCAAATAGTTTCCAGCTCAACATTGTCTTTGTTTACTTTGTTCTTTTTCCTGGAATAAACTCTAAATGGCTTGATCAACATTTATGGGTCCTGATAGTACATAGTGATGACTCATAAGAAAGAAACTAGGGTTGAGGGTTCTATGCTTTAAATAGAGAAGAACATGGAAGAGGAAAGTTAGGCTGGACTTTGGTGGATTTTCTTGGCTAACCTCTTGGTTAGAAGGCAGTGAGAGCTAGAAGTTCTTAGTGAGGTTTTTAGTTTATCTTTTATATTTTAGAATAAACCCTTGTAAAACATTCCTTCTTATTTGAAGGTTTTAAGTTTATCTAAACAACTTTATATATTCCATTAAAGATCTTAGCTTTTTTATTTAAATCTCAAATCAGTTACAGAATGGGTTAGAGGGAGCATATGCTCTTAGCAGAAGCATCTGTCGGAGATGGTAGTATCCAAAGCACTGATTGCAAAAATAGACAGACCAACAGGGATAGTGTGTTTCCAGGTAGCAAAAGACAGTAACGAGATTCTAAACTCGTGGGCAGGGAATTTGGAAAAGCTTTTAGATCTTGTTGAAAAGAGTTGTCACCAAATTCACAAGGAAACCATGGTTCACAAAGCCGCTCTCAGATCTTAAAGCAACTTATCAGGATGAGCATCTTTGTGTGGAAAAAATGTAGTTGGTTATGTATGAAGAAACAGAGAAAACTTTGAAGAAGATAAATATTTTCTTTATTGAATCATCCTTAAACCTTAAAACACCTCCGATACAATCAGTCTTACTTATAGAGATTTACAGACTCACATTTGTTAAAGATAAGACTACCAGCTAAGATCTTGTTTTTTTCATTCCGTTAGAGCTGCAAGGGAATCAAATTTGTTTGAAAATTTGATTCCTTGACTGAGGACCTCTCCTTTGTCTTTTGTGCAGGATCATTGAGGAAGAAGCTTAGATGTCCCTGGAGCTGATTTTGAAGCAGACTTGGGCTTCTCTGAAACTGGTTGCTTCACATTATCAAGGCCCAACTCTTTCTTAACAGGCTTGGGTTAGTTTGTCTCAATAGTCCCCTCAAACTTGGTGTAGGTGGCTCTGCAACACCAAGTTTGAACCTGAGCTGAAGAAAGAGTTCTAATGGAAGAGCCTTAGTAAATATATCAACTATTTGATGTCTTGAAGTTATATGTTTAACAACCACAGTTCCCAAAGCTACTCTTTCTCTGATGTAGTGATGATCTTTTTCAAAGTGTTTGGTTCTTGAATGAAAAGCAGGATTGGCAGTAAGGTAGATGGCTGAAAGATTATCACAATACAACACTGGCATTTCAAGCAGAGGAACACCTATATTCATGACAGAAGCAATCCATGTAAGCTCGGAAGCAGTTTCAGACAATGACCTATACTCAGCTTCAGTAGAACTCTTAGACATTGTAGATTGTTTCTTTGAGGACCAAGAGAGCAAGTTATCACCAAGAAAACTGCAATATCCACCAGTTGATTTTCTTGTTGTAGGACAACCTGCAAAATCACTGTCACTATAGGCACTAACAGTGCAATCAGTTGTATTACTGAAGCTTATTCCCATAGTCAGAGTTCTTTTTACATACCTCAAAATGCGTTTGAGAAGATTGAAATCAGCAACTGTTGGAACATGCATTTTCTGGCACACATAATTAACAGAGAATTGAATGTCTGGCCTTGTCAAGGTCAGATACTGCAGCTTCCCGACCAAGCTACGGAAGTAAGTTGGATCTTCAAAAAGCCTATCTTGATGAGGCACTTTATAAAGCTGAGTATGCAAAGGATTAGACATTGGAGAGCAATCAGATATAGCTGCAACAGATAACAAATCTTCAGCATATCTTTGTTGTGATAAGAACAGTCATGTAGAGTGAAACTGAGCTTGTATTCCCAAAAAGTAATGCATAGTATCCATATCTTTCATTCTGAACTGTGTATTCAACTCAAATAACAGTTTATTCATAGATTTTGAAGCATTCCCAGTAATAGCCATATCATCAACATACAATAACAACATGATAATATCCTTGCCTTTAGTATAAACAAATAATGAAGGATCTGGAATACTGCAAACAAAACCAAACTCCAATAAGAAATTGCTGAATTTATCAAACCAAGCTCTGGGAGACTGTTTCAAACCATATAAAGATTTGTACAAATGACACACATAATCAGAATGTATTTTATCTATAAAGCCAGCAGGTTGCTTCATATAAACAGTTTCAGTCAAGTCACCATGTAAGAACGCATTCTTGACATCCATTTGTTTAACATTCCAACGCATAATTGTATCTAGATGAAGAACTAACATCACTGTAGCTGAACGTACAACAGGACTATAAGTTTCAAGGTAATCAATACCTTCTTCTTGATCAAAGCCTTGAGCAACTATCCGTGCTTTCAGCTTATCCAAAGTACCATCTGCATTGAGCTTGGTTCTGAACACCCATTTGCAGCCTAGAACATTCATTTCAGGAGTGTAAGGAACCAATGACCAAGTTCTTGTTTCACTACAGTTATCAATCTCTTCCCCATAGCTGCAGTCCAACCTGGATCTTTGAGTGCCTGAGTAACAG
This sequence comes from Leavenworthia alabamica, assembly GCA_000411055.1. Classification (NCBI taxonomy): domain Eukaryota; kingdom Viridiplantae; phylum Streptophyta; class Magnoliopsida; order Brassicales; family Brassicaceae; genus Leavenworthia; species Leavenworthia alabamica. The sequence goes on from KE157231.1 coordinate 7,980, forward strand.
TCTTTGGTTCTGGATAAGCTACTCGATGTGTGAGTAATGCATACCTTGGATTTGGTTTACGGATTCCTGCCTTTGATCTAGTAGTCATAGCATGAGAATTATCAGTTGATGTAGTTTGAGTAGTAGTACCTGTATGTGAACGCAAAACAGGAGAAACTGAAGTCTCAGTAGCATGGGACAGACCAGGAGAGTCAAAATCTGTTGAAGAAGACCGAGAGTTGTTGCCTATAGGAACAAGATCTAAGCTTGTCGTACACCCAGAACTCTCATCTTCAACTAAGACTCTAACATTACTCATATCTGCTTGCTCAGTAGGAACAACCGGTAGACGTTTACTATAAAAAATAAAAAATAAACATAAAAAAAATTTCTATACAGAAAAATAAATTAAAATTAATAATATTAAAAAAAAATTTAGTTTATTTAGATTATTTTTGTTCAGTTTTTTTTTACAATAAAAATAGTAAAATAAACATAAAAATCATTTAAACAGTAAAAAAAAAAAAATTTAAAAATATTCGAGGTTTTTTTTTAAACGTAAGAGATTAAATCAAAAAAATAAAATAAAAACGAAGAAAAAAACATTGGAGACTACAAAAAACCTCTAAAACGTAGACATATTTAGGATATTTTAAAAAAAAAAATTTCATATTAACCGCCTAAATAATTAGAATTTTCGATAAAAATCTACTGTATCATTTACAGATATTGCGGTACTTAATCTGCGACAACATAAAATAAACAAATATACGGTACTAAAATCTGCAATAAGTAAAAAGTTAGTCTGGTAAAAAATTTGCTGAAACTAACACTGAAATATCCTGAAAAATAAATCTGCGATAACAAATTTTTTTTGTATTTTATATGACAAAAATCTGTCATGAGTAGGTAAAAATCTGCGGTAACTAAAATATTATTCTAGTAATTAATCTTTGGTATTCTTAACGACATATTTTACAAATCTGCAATAACTATATAATTAAAACTGCGATGAAAAATTAAATCTACGACACAAATCTGCGGCATAAAAAAATCTGCGACTCAAAATCTAAAATTTTTAGAAGAAATTATTAAATCTGCCGTCTCTATATCGAAGTAAAAAAAAATCTGCAATCTCCAAAATAATCTGCAAGAAGTAAATAAATCTGCCATAACATTTTAGCAAAAATCTGCGATTCAAAATCAAATCTGCGAAATAAATCTTANCTGCGGCATAAAAAAATCTGCGACTCAAAATCTAAAATTTTTAGAAGAAATTATTAAATCTGCCGTCTCTATATCGAAGTAAAAAAAAATCTGCAATCTCCAAAATAATCTGCAAGAAGTAAATAAATCTGCCATAACATTTTAGCAAAAATCTGCGATTCAAAATCAAATCTGCGAAATAAATCTTAGAATATGAAATAAATCTGCCAAACACTAAAATCTGCGATAACATGAACCGTAGATTTACGTTGCAGATTTTTTTTTTTATCATTAATGGCATTTTCGTAAATATTTGTTTTTTTTAAAAAAAAAACGGGAATTCTATTTTTTTTAATTTTTTTTATTAATGCTATTTTCGTAATTAATTTTTTTTAACTCTGGATCCTAAAGATATTATTGTGATACAAAATAACTCAAGTAACCTTAATCTTTGCTATATTAAACTAGCAATTAACTATAAAATTAAAGTTACACTAGTATTCACCCTTATTTTAATGATTGAATTAAAAGAGGAGACGCGTGGCTTCAAGCTTCATTTCAACTAAATGAGCTTAATGGGCCCTCTTTTGAGTTCGTTTGATTTCATGTATTTGATCCGTTTGTAAAAACCCAATTGTGGTCCATATATAAAATTATATGTTGCACAAAAAAAAAAAACAAATTAATAGAGGAGACAGCTTTGCCTCTGCCAGTTCATCATCATCTCTAGTCAAAATAGTCCACGTTCTGGCGTCCTTGGATTGACCAGCACCGTGACAAATCCCTTAGATCTCTCCTATCTGATCTATATGGCTCTCTAAATCTCATTTGTACGATCTGTTGAAAATATGGATGGCGCCGATGGAACCGTACGCGTCAGGCCCGGTCCCGGATTTGAAGCNATCGAGAATCATTATAAGAACCATTTGCAAGGTTTGCACGAACGAATGGAGAGGTTCGTATTTGATTTTGTTGCTCATTTTTGAAATTTGATGAATCTGATCGTTTCTGCTTTGATTGAGTTTGCTTCTTGGGAGAGATGACTTGTGTATTTTATTCAGTTGATTTTTGAAATTGAAATTACAGACGAAGGGAATTTCAACGGAAAGTGCAAGAAGCTCAGTTACCGGAAGAGGAACAAGACGAGATGATGAGGAATCTAGCACGTCGAGAAACTGAGTACATGAGGCTTCAGAGACGTAAAATTGGGATTGATGATTTTGAGCTTTTGACTGTTATTGGCAAAGGTGCCTTTGGTGAGGTACTTTACCAAATCCGAGTTTGTTATATAACTGAGATCTATGGCTTTCTCTAGATATTTGACTGAATCACTCTCTAGGTTAGATTATGCCGTTTGAAATCTACATCTGAGGTTTACGCCATGAAGAAACTGAAAAAAACTGAGATGCTTAGCCGTGGTCAGGTACTTCCACTTCCCTATCATCAATAGATTTTGTTTTGTATTATTGTAAGATGCTTCAGAGTAGTAGTGTAGTAGTAAGCATGACTGTAACTGAGAAAAACTTCTTAGTTCTTACCTTCTCGGCTTCTCCTATCATTGCTTCAGTTTTTGTGCTGAAACAAATGATTGGTTGTATCATCAACTTGTTTTTTATTCTCTAGGTTGAGCATGTCAGGTCTGAAAGGAACTTACTAGCAGAGGTTGATAGCCGTTACATTGTAAAGCTTTTTTACTCTTTTCAAGACTCTGAATGTTTGTATCTTATCATGGAGTATTTACCTGGGGGTGACATTATGACTTTACTCATGAGAGAAGACATTCTTTCTGAAGATGTTTCTCGCTTTTATATTGCCGAGAGTATTCTTGCTATCCATTCTATTCATCAACACAACTATGTTCACAGGTATCATTTTTTAATGCATAGTGATTATTGAAAAAAATCCATGTATACTAGTTATTCCGGGAAGCAGAAAACATATATATATTCTCTGGTTCTTGAGTTGAGTTTGTTTCTTCTTGCCTGTAGGGACATCAAACCTGATAATTTGATACTAGACAAAAGTGGGCATTTGAAGCTTTCAGATTTTGGCTTATGTAAGCCACTAGATGATAAGTATTCTTCACTACTACTGGGAGACGAAGAAATGCTTTCCGATGATTCAGAGAGCCAGTCAGAGAGAGCAGACACTGACAAAGCACCCTGGCATATGCCTAAAGAGCAGTTATTGCAATGGAAGCGCAATCGCCGTGCATTTGTATGTATACTTGTTCTCTAATTGAATTACATGGGTTACCCATTTTTGCTAGACTGAGAAGATCAATTACCACATCCAATATATCCTAGGTAATTACTGTAATCACATGTTTATCTTTTACTTTTATAGGCTTTTTCAACAGTTGGAACTCTTGATTACATGGCTCCAGAAGTACTACTAAAGAAAGGATATGGAATGGAATGTGATTGGTGGTCTCTCGGCGCAATTTTGTATGAGATGTTAGTTGGGTACCCCCCATTTTGTTCTGATGATCACCGTATAACATGCCGCAAGGTAAGTGCATATCTAGTTAACATGCATTAGTTTTTATTTCTAATGGAAATATCCATGGTTGCTTAAAGACTTGTGTTTCTCATCTCAGATAATTAATTGGAGAGTATGCTTGAAATTCCCTGAAGAAACAAAAATATCTAATGAAGCCAGGGACTTGATTTGCCGGTTGCTATGTGATGTTGATTCAAGGTTGGGAACGGGAGGTGTTGAAGAAATAAGGGTGAGACTTTTGAGAAGGATATGTAAAGATATGGTTTATTATCCTCACTTTCATCCTTGACATGATTGTAATCGATTTTGTGCATGTTTCAGTCGCATCCATGGTTCAAAGGCACTGAATGGGACAAACTCTATGATATGGAGGCAGCTTATAAACCCATTGTCGATGGAGAACTAGACACACAAAATTTTGAGAAGTTCCCTGAAGTAAGTAAAGATAGAATATCAAAAAGCTAGTCATGATATGATTTTGAAATCGAAACCCAAAACTTGTTGTTAAAACTGCTAAAACCTGAAGTAAGCCTTGGATTTTCATTGCTAAAAGTCTAATATCCTCATCAAGTCTCTTGATATCTTTTAAAGGTTGAAGGATCGACACCGGAAGCACCACAAGTTGGTCCTTGGAGAAAGGTGAAGCATTCTCTACTTGATCCTATAATATTATCTGTGTAGCTAATTGAGATTTTCGAAAATGTCTTAGGACATGATGTAGTAGAATCAGATTTTGTTTTATAGAGTTGAGATTATTTAACGTAACAAAGAAGAAAACAATATTGTACTAACTTTTGGATATGGTTAAGCAGATGTTAACGTCCAAGGACAACAACTTCATAGGATTTACATATAAGAAGTCAGACATCACAAGATCAATGGAAAGTTCAGGTAGTCCTCATATCTCTTTCCAATAGTAAGTAATGGTATATAGATCTAAGGTTTAAGCTGTGCTGACGTTGAAATCGTAGGTGTGGACATGAAACCAAATGGATCAGGAGAAGCCGCCCCATCGTTGATATCATTGTTAGGTACATAACTAAAATTTGTAAACCATTTATCAAAACAAGTGAATTTGTGGGTGTAGAGAGATTGACATTTGAATGTTACTCAGGTCGTATCAATATGGATGAAGCTGGTGGTGTGAGTTAAACCACAAGACATAGAGAAATACAAATATTATTGATATTTTCTATTTGCTGTTGTTTTGACCATGAAGGCGATGATAGTTTTTAAACCACCTATTATGGTTTATAAAACTTGTATTTGCTTTTCTTTTCATTTTTTTTTTGTTTTCTGTAACATATGTGTTTGTCTTTATAATTATAAGAGAAACTGTGGAAAGATTAGTTTTTGTAACATTTTACCTTCAATAAATCATTTTTCGCATTTTGATAGAAGTTCTTGTTCAGATTTTTATAAGTTAAGGTTTAAGTTATTTTACAAATATATCCCTACTTAATGATTTATTTAAATATTTTAAGAAATCTAGAGAATGTAAACAAACATCTTTTATGAAAGAATTACTAATATAACACAAAACTCTGATCAGTTTCAATTTCACCCAGAAAAACAAGAACAAATAAACAACTTCTTCTATATCTACAATAACAACACCTTCCAAAAATAACACATTATATATCTATAAATCCTTTTTTTTTTGTTTCAATCTATTAGTGCCCAATGATGATAAACACAATAAACATACAAATGTGTAACACTTTCTTCTCTACTTACCTCTGTGGAAAAACGTGATCAATCAAAGACAGTCCAAACCACAGATCTCAAGAATAGGACCACCTTTAGCCACAAATGGATTGACTCGGACCCAAAGAAGTGTAAGGATAGAGGCAAGAAGTATCGACCAGACAAGAATGATTGTAGGCATTCTGTCTTGTTTCCCAAGTAAACCTTTCAAGAAAGGATAAAGATGAAGTATGACCCAAAGAGCAAAGAACAATCTTCCAAATAAAGGACCCCAAGAATCATATCCATTACTAATTGCATCAGAGATTCCAACAATGACTCCAATTACGTTTATGATAAGTAGTGTAGTCGGAGGTATCAAGAGTGATGTCCATTTAAAGATGTAAAGCTCAGAGAATTCACCATCATCAGCTGCTTTAGATGTGACTGTGAAGTTAGTGTCTACACCAGCTAAAACCTTGAGAAGACCTTGAAAGAGAGCAAAGAGATGAGCCGAAACACCTCCAATTACCCAAAACTGTTCATTTCTCCACCAATCATCAATCCCTACTTTACCCCATTGCATTTCGAGAATACCCGTTACAGCAATCGACCCGAAAAGGGCCATGAAGAGGATACTTGCATAGTTACTAATCTGCAACAGAAACAAAACATAAAGATTCATACTTTGGAGAACTTAAAGATGGTTTTTTTGTTATTTTACCTCGGGGACGATGAACTTTCCGGTGAGAAGACAGATAGCTGGGAGAGAACAGTAAACAAGAAGTGGAATAGAAGTCCATGGATAAACAACAGAGTTGATATAAGACAATCTCTCAAGCCATTTCAAACCACCTCCATAACCATACCAAATAGGACAATGTCTGCTCAAGAAAATCTCAACAGAACCAAGTGCCCACCGAAGAACTTGATGAAGACGGTCTGAAAGATTAATAGGTGCTGATCCTTTAAAAGCTGGTATCTTTGGTGTACAATAAACTGATCTCCAGCCATGAGAATGCATCTTAAAACCCGTAAGAATATCTTCAGTGACAGAACCATAGATCCACCCAATCTTGAATACATAAATTAAAAAAGACTTATTGCAACAAGAATTAAAAAGAGTTGTTAAAAAGTGTTTTGAAGAGTTCTTTATATTACCTCTTTTCCCCATTCGGTTTTATCTTCGTATCCACAGCTAATGACTTGGATAGCTTCTCTAAGTAGAGAAGCTGGACTCGCGTTACTAGCAAGTCCACCATTCTCCATACTAGCAGATGCAACAAAAACAGGAGACTGTCCAAACTTCTTCTCTAACTTCATCTGTGTTGCCTCTGGTGATTTCACAGCATTACTAATGCCTAAGAAAAAAAGAAAGAAAGTTTTCAGCAATGAACTGAAACTAAATGATACAGAGGATTTCTTCTATTTATTACCATTGGTGTGTTCTTCGATATTTTCGAGAGCGTGTATCTGCTTTGAGGCTTCTCTGTTCTTCTTTCTCTTATCTATTGTCTTGGTCTTACGATTCTTTCTTAAACCACAACAAAACAAACACCATTTAGGCCAGCAGTTGCAAGTCATTCGTGGAGCTTTCTTCTTTTTTGGTGCATCAAATCCATAAAGTGCTTGTCTCCTGAATACACACCCGGTTCCAACATATATAGGTCCTTGTAGTCCATCCAAACCTTTCATATTTATCTGTTTTCGACAATTACACGATTGTTAAGTCAAGAAAATGATGCAGTGATAGAGAATGATGGTGTACTTACATCGAAGAATACAACATTGCGATTAGAATATCTATCGCTTTTATCGATCCCATCGAATCTTTGAGGAAATTGAACATAACATATTTTCTTTCCGGACTGAGGATCCATCATGAAACACATTGCTTCTCTAAGAGCTTTGCTATTATTGATGTAGTGATCACAATCAACATTTAGTAGATAAGGAGCATTTGATAGAACTCCCGAAACACGTATCTTCAAAAACATGAGAAGACAGAGTCCAGAAGTTAGTTAGAGACCATCATAAACCAATTCAAAGAATATATTATTTACCAAGGAGTTCATAGCTCCAGCCTTCTTGTGATGGTCAAATCCAGGTCTCTTCTCACGAGAAACATAAACCAGCCGAGGCAACTCATTGTTTTCTACATCTCGAACACCGTTATTTCCAAGGAAGACCTTTTTACAGGAAAAAAGCAAGAAGATAAACTGGTAAGTTTGGGAGTATTACACACAAAGTAGAGCAAAAAGAAACAGTTAAAGCCTCAGACCTGGATCATGCCGGGATGATCTCGCACGTTATTACCAGGCCAAGGTGTACCATCTTGCATAGTCCAACCTTCTTCAGGCACTTTTTGTGCAGTCGCAACTAAAGCATTGATCTTAACCTTGAATTCTTCATAATCTCTCTGTAACCAGAAAGAAAAATAAAATATTCATCAATAGAGACTCAAATTTTCTCAGGAATCTATGTATGAAGGTGCAAGAATGAACAAACCTTCATGGCTCGGCGTTCCCTAACAAATGCAGGATGAACTTTATTTTTTAAATAATCCATCTTGTGGCAAAAATACCATTCAGGAGCTCGTGGCTCGATACTGTATTTCTTACAGAAAGGAACCCATTTCCTTGCGAATTCCGCTGTTTCTGAAAGTGCTTCAAAAGTAAGCATAGCAGCACCATCATCAGACACATAACAAGCAACTCTGTCTACAGGATAATCAACCGCAAGAATAGACAGAACAGTGTTTGCTGTAATAAGCGGAGGCTCTTTCATTGGATCAACTGTACTCACAAATACATCCACAGCAGCTAGTTCTGATGGTTTCCCTTCTTTCTCATACCTCAATGATAGCCTGTCCAAGTACGTCTCTCTTTCTATGGGATACCATTTAGGGAACTGATCAAGAACCCATGAAACCGCAAACCATATTTCGCATATCACGGAAATTAGCCACAAGGCGAAAGCATCTTTGACAGGATGAAGAATACGGTAATGGAAAAAGAGACCAAGAATCACAAGACGGAGAATGATAAGCATCCTATAAGGATTTATTTTGCTCGATTTTATCGGTACTTTCCTAGATAGAGGCTGCCTTCCCTCATCCATCCTAAACAAAAACAAAAACTCGTAAATACTAAAAGATCCAAAACACAGCAAGGAAACAATGTTTTTAAGATATATTTGTCTGTCTTACATGGGAATTTCAGCATCATCGCCATCGCCAAGACTAGAATCTCCATCATGTTTAACCACTTGATATTTCTCAGTCTGCTTTCTCTTCCACTCCTCCATTCGATCTTTCCATGCAACACTTCCATATCCATAAACAGCAAGGTCTTTCTGAGGCACCATTGGTCTTGGATGTGCTGTGACTGAACAAACCACTAGCTTAGTTACCACAAGAGGTAATTATAAAAACAAAAAGCAAAACTTACCGGCAGGGTCAGCCAAAGGTGGTTGATTAAACCTATGGAAATGAGCTGGTGATGGAGAAACAATAAGAGCATGACTCTCAGAAGAAATCTCAACATCCTACAAAAACAACAAAAATGAGCCAAGAAAATGGAATTTAAGAGGCAAAAACAATGAACAAACCTCCTCTCCATAAGTCAACAAAGGAATATGAGAGCCAGGAGGAGCAGAAAAATCAAATTCCGAGTTACGGCGAGAGAAAGTTTCAGATCCAACACCACTCCTATAATCAAACTCAAAATCAAGATCATCAATACCATCATCTTCTTCATCTCCTTCAACCCTTGGACTTCCTGAGAAACAATTAGAAACTAGTGTGAGATTATAACAAAAACACCTAAGTATAAGATCAATCAAAACTTAAAAACCAAACATGAAAACAAAAAGAAAGAAAAAAGTAACCTTTGATGCGCTTGTAACGAGTTTTGCATTGAGGACAAGATTGGTTTCCTTCTCGTCTCTCGTACTCATAGCAAGGTCTACAGACAGGGAAAGCACATTCATTACATGCCACAAAAGACTCTCCATCAACACTTAGCTCTATCTCATCTCCACAGATTTGACATATTTGCCCACTTATCTCTTCCACTGATCTTATCTGTTATTCAACCAAAAGTTAATATATATCTGATCGAAGAGGTTCTAAAACAAACATAGAACACAAGATTCAACCAAAATTAACTGAAAATTTTGCTCTTTTAAGCATTATATGATTAACATAGCTTCAAATGTACAAATTTACATGCTGAATTCAGAATTCAATTCCCACCGACACAAAAATTTCATTGAATGTTAACGGGTAAATGTAAAACCCAGATCTAAAATAAGAAAAAGGCTAAAACTTTAACACGGAACAACGAAATTGAAACAATGGTTGCTAAAGAATCAAAATTTGGTAAAAAATCTTACTCTGGCACTTTCGTCTGCATTAATTAACACAAACTCATTCCTGTTGTGAGAACCAGCGATGAGACGACCACCAGTATTCATTTTTCCAACACAGTTGATATAATGATACAAATCCAGCGATGAGGGAAATTGAAGCTTCCGAGTCAACTCATCCCAACTCAGTCCATAGAAATTTAGTCATCAAAAACATGCAATAAGCAGCTTGGGGAAGACGAATTTGAGTGAGATTTCTTAGTATATAATAGAAAAAAATGTTTAGAAATTAAAAATGGATGAAGTGAAGAAGGTATCGAGTAAAATTGGCTTCGCTGTTTTTTAATATTCTAAAAATGTGAGCAGACAATAAATAAGAGAAAGAAATGGAGAGAGCTGCTGCTAATTTAAGAGAGAGGAGATAATGTAGAAGACGAAGACGCGTACTGAAGAAGACGAAGGGAGAGAGAGAGACGCACAGACAGAAGAAGAGAAAGATTAATACAAGTATTGAAGTATCAAGTAACTCAACTACCACAGTTTACAAAAAAAAACATAAGAGAGGTTTAAAAAAAAAGAAATTTTTATTTAAAAAGTAAAGGCGTGGGACCCACATAAAATATGTCGTTTGGCTATCTCTGTTCTGTCCTCCACTCCAATGTTTTAAGAGTTGGTAAAAATAATTTTTTTTATAAACAGAGAATGTTGAAACACATTTTAAAAAGAAAAAAAGTCATATAATTATCTTTTTAAAAAGTAAGTAAAAAATAAAATACTAGTAATTAAGGAAATTAAATGAATTATTTTGACTCATTGAGACCAGTCTTTATCGGAAAAAGACAAAAATTTTATAAATTGGGTAAACATTGGATCACTCTCTACATTTATATCCCCGTGTTTCATTTTTTATCTTTTTTTTTCCATTTTTTAATGTGTACTAATTCAGTAACATATATTTTTATTTTTAAAGTAATATTATTCTATCATCAAAATATACTAACATGTCATTTTATATTTTTACAATAGATTTTTTAATTAAATACTAAATTATAAAGAGTAATTTCCTTTGACCAAAAAAATAAAAATAAAAATAATTCCTTTTAATATCATCATTTTTTTGAACAAAATTACATTAACTTTTTTAACTAGACATAAATATTTTTTTTATTAAAATTATATTTTTAATTTAATGTTTGGGTTGAGTATTTAGTGGTTGGTTTTAGTTTTTTTTATTTGGGTTGAATATTTAGTGGTTGAGTTTAGTATCTATTGTTTGGGTTTTGTATAATTTTTCAAAAATATAATCTAATTTTTAATTTAATTAAATTATTAAATGGTAATTTTGTCTTAAATTAATTTTGATGGTATTTGTGGAAATTAAAATTAATTTTATGGTATTTTTGAGAATTGCTCAACAATTATAAATGATAAAAAAAAAATATATGTTATCCATTTTTTTTTTTTTACAACTTAATATAGAGAATGTTGAGAGTATATATATTTTTTTTTAACTATTGACTGTACTTCTATATTTGCCTGAAATATAACATTAATAACGTTTGTGGAATATCATTTTTTAATTTCATAACCTTGCTTTGGTTAAGAGACTTTAATATTTGTAATTCTATTATTGCCTCTATAGCTATATACCTATTAAATTTTGGCTCCACCCACCATTTATTTCTCATTTGTATTTTCTCTTCTTTTGTATATGTGATGTTGACCATAAAAAAACTCCATACAACAATGTGCAATTATTGAGACTATATCATATATATATATATATACATTTGCCGACAATCAAAATATATCTATTTATGCACAATTTTTTTTTTGTCGATTTAAAAACATATGTATTTCGACAAAAATCAACTTAAAACAAATGTCTAACATTAAAAAACAAAAACAAATTAATCAAAAGATTTTTCATAAAATTCACAACTTTATTTATTGAATAAATACTTTATTAGTAGGTTAAAACGTCATATATAAATGTCATATCACTTTATTGAATAAAATTTTGATTAGTATGTTAAAACGTCACATATTAATTTCATATTCTTGAATCCTTGGCCAACGAGCTCTTATAGAACATTAGACAGTGTCGGTGCCACATGCATTTTTTTTTCTGGGAAAATAATTGAGAAATCTATTTATTTCTCTTCATATTTTAAAACATTTGGGATTAAATAATACTTTAATTATTAAAATATTTATTTATGTATAATTTATTAAAACTAAAAACATTCGTATATACGTTGACAACACACACGACCTTGTGGTGTGTGGTAACAGTATGAGTCATTGTTGTCATAACATTGAATTTGAGTAGTTAATTTTGTTGTCATAACATTTAATTTGAGTCGACAATTTTGTTGTCGTAACAGTGTATCGACTATAAGACAACTGTGATCTTAAGTGACACAGTGCAGCAACGACTTAATAGTGTTTTGGGGTAAATTGATAAAGCTGATCTGATTTGTCATGATAAAGACTAAACAAAACTATATATGATTGGGAACAGTATTATGTAATCAAATCAACTTAAATCAATTCACTGATTTGTTCATTTATATTTGATAAATAATTAAATAAATATCTTATATTAATATTCTTGAAAAAACACGTGTTTACTGTTCAATGAGAGACTAGATAATACCCGTGTTATATGTCGGACGATACTATAATTTATATCTAAAATATATGATTGACAATTAAGTATTTTAAAATGGTTTTAAAATGTTTTTTTTCGAAGACTAGTTAAATTGTGGGAAATTTTTATTTGACATTTATATCCGTTAGTTTTTTAATTTAATTGTTCATAAAATAATATTCTGACATTAATGTATTTTTTTTATAAATTCATACTTGTTTTCATAAATGTATTTACCAAATATTAGTATAGAGATTCGTGTATGTAAATTGAGGTGGAGTAAGTATGATTAAAAATGGGCAAATATATAAAAAGTTGGATTATGATTAAAAATATATATATATATATATATATATATACTATAAAAAGAATGTGCAAATGAAGTTATATAAACACGAATTAATCGATGAGATAAAAAAATTGATCTAATCTAAATTGGATACATAAACAGCTGGATTAACAATCAAAATTATTATAATTTCATAAAACATTTAAAAACAATAATAACATTTTAAGAGAAATAGTCTTTGTCTAATATAATTTGATACACTTCATATCCAAAAGATTCACTATTGAACAAAGCTAAAAGCTTATTCATGATCAGCCTCCATTAAATTAGCATCTTCAGTCTCTCCCTCTTCGATTTGACCAGCCTCTTGACCATTGTCTGTATCAGAACCACCGAGTCTTTGTTGTTCCTCAGGTGTAGGAGTGTCTGCAATAGCATCACTCTCCATCACCTCTGCTTCCCCTCTGACTCCTTCAGTTTCAGGTTCACTGTTAGAAACACCAATCTGGTTTCCTTCTTCTTCCTGAGGAGTTACACCTTTAGTTTCTTCTTTCTTAGCTCGTTTCGCTTTTTCGTTTGGTTTAGCCTGGTATTTCGACCGGACCTCAGGTGGTAATAGTTCAACAGGGACAACTCCTTCAATACCCAACTCAGTAAACTGTAAGGAGAAAGTTTTTAAGTAAACAATCATATATGAAGCATTGAGAAACCAAAACCAAAGCACATTTTACCCTAGAAAATCCTTCAAGGTCTTGTCGCGCTGCAAATCGAAGACCTTTCCAGCAGTAAACCTTTCAAGAAGACAGTCACAGTAACAAATAATAATGTGGTGTGAGACTGATTTAAGTTTAACAAAGAGCATCTTACAAATAACGTTGTAAGTCAAGAGGAATGCTACATACTCTGTTGTTTTTATGATGGTACTCATCTTCTATGCCAGCTGATGGGTCCATCTGATATATTTTAATAAAACAATAACTTAACTAATAAGAATAACCAAGAAGAAAAAGAATGAGATGTTAGCTCACATCATCTGCTAATGGTTTCCAGTAGTCTGCAATGTCTGGGGTTCTAACACGTTGAGAATCAGTCAAAGCGTTCTGCAATGCCATTAGAGATAAAAGTTATTCTAGAGGCATAATATGAAGATCAATCCGAGAGACAGAGGCTGGACAATGAATAGGGAGGCAAGGGAAATGATTCATACATACCGGGTTTTGATCTGCCCATCTCCAAAGTTGGGAGAGTTCTTTGTTGCCCAATCTCCATCTTTGTTTCCTGTAAAAGCAAAAAGAATAATCCATATGGAGCTTAGTTGCTTCTCACATCAAATGACTAGTGAGTCAGAATCACCAGGAAGAAACGGTCTATCAATTACTGGCACACCTAACATATTCTAAATTTGTAATGGCTGACACCACCTATGCATATGTGATTAATGAGAAAGAAACGGCTTAGATTAAAAAGGTCAAGTTTTACAATACCGTTTCTTTTGCGCTGCAGTTGGTGATTTCTTCTCTATTGGTTGCTTTTCAAATGGTGGGCAGCCATCACGTTTCCACCAGACCTGTTATTGTATGTATTGTAGAAGATTATTAAAGACCCTCAACTTCAAGCCAAGAAAAAAATCATGTGAGTTAAGAGAGAAAGCAACACATATACCCAATTCTTTTCGCGTTCCAATATATGCTCAACCGCACGGAGGAATTCTTTCCCTTTAGGCGGAGTGATCTCAAGTAATTTCTTAACACGATCCTCACATGACTTAAGTTCTTCCTTCTAGGCCCAAGAGAAAAATAATATTATTGAGTGATTATGCATAAAACTAGCCATAAACATTGAGATATAAGCTTGTGAACCCTAGGTTCAACAGTTTGTCAACTGAAACTAAGCAAGAGGACATTTGCTCATTGAACAAGCAAAAACACTGACCATGGTTTCAGATGGCATATCTTTGTCGTTCTTCCCTGGTGCCTAACAAGAAACATGAGTCAGTTATACCAAAATACCAGAGAGAAAGTAAGCTAATGTGCAATTGTTGAGAGACATTTACCCTCAGATAATCAAACAGAATAAGGCATTGGAGAAGAATATGTCGGCGGAAACTCGAATCCTTTAACTGTAACCAAAGTGAAAAAAGTGCGTAAACTGCCAAATTCAGAAGTCCCTATACGTCTGTGTGTGTACATACACATCATACTTACCTCTAAACCCATTAACTTACTACTCGTTAGGTACTTTATATTAAAAGTTGCTGCCTCCTCCTCCAAACTATTAGCCTCTCCCTCTTCTTCGCTTAGTGGTTGTGCATCAAAGGTGTTTAAAACAACCTACATAGGCAGTTCAAGAAACAAGGTCTAAGAAAATTTCTCATTACAGCCGCCATGACTTGTCTATGAGTAAACATATGCAAGAGATCAGGTCAGAAACCAAATACCAAAGATTACATACCGCCAAACTGGATGAAAATTTCTGCCACTTGGTAGATGCAGAAATAAGAGAAGCGGGATTACAGAAGGACTCCTGGAAACGAAACAAATTTCTCAATATAGAATGCAGTAACTCAATAAACTAACTAACAAAAAGAAAACTGAGATGCTATCTTCAGTAAGGCTGATTTTGCATGATACACGAAAAGAGGTTTTACTAAACAATCCTTATGATAAATGTGCAACAGAGTTTCTTTATAGCGCGTACCTGTAAGCTCCAAAATGTCTTATAAAAGTTGAAGTCTACAGAAATGCCTGAGAAGCAATGACATAGACAAAATATGTAACACGTTTTAGAACTGTCTAATGAATATAAGAACCAGAAACTCAGAAAGGACTAGAAATGAGTTTCACTTGCCATTTGGAGGATCTTTCTCATATTTGGTCTCATTAGATGTATTAAAAACGCCTTTTATATTCACAGCTGAAAGCAAAAGTCAAGAAAGTAAATGTTACCCAACTTATGAACATTCACAGATCAATGAATTGAATATGCAATATCTTACAATAAACCTTTTTCTTACCTGAGCGCTCGGATAACGGAAAAAAGTGAGCCAAAAACATGAGAATTCTTCCACAGAAGACCACATCATTGGCCTGTATGCCAGATTGTGAAAACAGAAAAGGAATTAATAAAGAGAAAGAGTGGATATGTATCATGTATTATAACTGAAAAAGTATATTATTACTTGAACGTTTGACAAAGGAAACTAGAAAAGGGTACAGATACGAAACCTTTGAGAGTCGCCGGAGAAGTTGGTTGCAAGTCCTCAACATTACAAGCTTTCCACGTGCAAAAAGCTCTTGCTGCAAATAGTTGCAACAGCAAAGTCAAAATAAAAGATACTCACACAAAGAGGAAAATTTTGATTTCACCTAAGACATACCTTTCCCAATATATCTTGCTTGCTTTCAATATAACCGAAAACATCTTTACAATTTTTCATAGTAGACATTTCCGTCAAATCCTCCAGAAGCTGAAATATCATGCCACCTTCTACATGCTCTTTCTCGCAAAGATAAAGCACAACATCTAACAAACCAATTGAAAAAAAAAGAGCAAAAAGATGATGAGAGGCTGGACAAAAATCAATCAAGCACAAACTTGCACCTATATAAACACAACTATGCAAATCGAACTATACACAACACTTTGAAATAAATTGCAAACCTAGAAGATGAGGGATCTGGCCATGTATATTTTCATCATCACCATCATCATCAATTAACTGACCATACTGCATAATTTGCTCTCCTGATTGAGCAGCAGAAGCCTGAAACCATAGCACACAAAGAGAAAAATCACAACTTGAGTAGATCAACAAGTACATGAAAACAAGGAAAAATAACAAGTGCAAAAACAACAGACCACTAGCTCCTGCAGCAATGTCCTGAGCATGTTTTCAAGCATTTGGTTTTCATCTTGCACCAACTTGTTTTGTCTCTGCCGGATTATATAAAGTAAAAAACTAACAATAAGAACATAAATTAACAATCTTTACAAGTAGAAATGGGAACATCTACTATATTTTAGAAACCAATTTGTATCTTAGTGGAACGAGCTATGACACAAAACATAACTAAACAGTGAACATTTTTGTTAGTTGATTCAAAAAATTTAGTTAGTAACCTGAGGTTGTATAAACTCTTGAACAGTCTTGAGTGCAAAGCTATCAATAGGACCTCTCTGCAATATAGCATCTCTGAATGCGTCCTGAGAAGAACCACAAATTGCATAACGCAAATCGCTAAGTAATTCTAATCGAAATCTGTAAAATATGGTGGCTTTCAGTGACGCTAAATCAAAAGGATTGTAGAATACCATTCTAAATGAAGCAGCCTCCATCTTAAAATTGATTGCCTGAAGTTTGGTATAAGTACTAACGAAGACGACTTTACTGATAAAATGGCGACTATGGGACGATCGTTCGCCGGATTTTAGAGAGTTAATAATCTGGAAAATAACATTAAAGAAACGAAAGATGAAGACGAACTGTACAAATCTAGGGTTATTATTTTTGTTTTATTATAAAATAAAAATAAAAATAAAAATTGTTTTATTATTTTATTGTGCATACCAATAATAGAATTAGAGTTGTTCGTTCCTCTATTTTTATTAATGGGCCTTCTTATTATTGCGATTGGACTTGGGAGTAGGACCCACCTCAGCCCATAAATGTTGAAAAAAAATAAAAATTGTTGATTTTTTTCTTTATACTCATCCGTAAACAAAAATGCACAAAACACGAGACATTTTTTGTTTTTCTTTCTAAACATGTTATTGTTTCTGTCCAATTAAAAAGAAGTAAAAAAAAAAAAAA